>PVKA01001685.1:56949-121201 GCA_004027165.1 Ctenomys sociabilis
AGGTGTCAAAAGGTCCACATGTCACAGAGTGTGGTAGCTGTGCAGGGACACGTGACAGAACAGGCTGTCCACCTGGTCGTCCTTGCAGTATAAGGGTAAGAATGCTGACATACGAACAATCAGGCTCCAACCCCAGCTGTCTCGAAGGCTCCATACACATGAGAGCATGGGACTGGACTGGGTCCCTGCCACATTCCTGCCCTGCCCTGAATAGACAGATGGGAAGGCTTAATAGAAATGGCCACACTGGCACTTATCATGAAGGATCAGTCACAGTCCATGAGGTGCAAAAGGAGACGGGCAGGGATATGTGTCAGGTCGGACACAGTAGCTGATGCAAGGCCCAGGACTGGCCAAGGGCCGGGGTGGGAGAAAGGCTTCAGAGAGTAGTTGTGAGATGATGAGAGATGCCAAACACTCAGTTTAAAAATTTGGGCTTTATTTATGGATATCCCGGAATAATGAGTTTAGAAAGTTCCGTTTCCAGTGATCCAGAAGAAAGTCCAAACTTTAGAGTTCAACTGTCCTAAGCTATAGTTCAAGATTCATTTTTCCCATTTGTTAAATAACATTCTAGAAAACATTATCATTGGAATGTAAAATACCATGTTTTTTTTCCCCAAATATTCACGTTTGTTATAAACACCTTTGTCCTTCTGCACTTCCCAAAGAATCTAAGGACACTTTGACGTCTTCACCTTGAACTTTTGGACAGTGTATTCCTTTCTCTTTTCTTATGGCAATGCGATACTTATGATACTTTTCCAAGATCACTTACTTTTTTGGTATGTAATTATTTTGTTAGAAATTACATTTGCAGTGCCCAAGGGAGCAATAACTATTAAGCTGGTGCTTACCATGTCACACACGGAAGAATTACTGGTCTAATATGTCCTTTCCTGCAGTGGAATAAACACCATTGTTGGTAAATGAGCTGTTTTTAGGTAGTAAACTGCTGTATATTAAATCGTTTTTTTCATGTATTTAGTACAGGTTCTGTAGGGTCTCACTACACAGATCGGAGTCATAGGGATCCCCCTATTTTCAGCCTCCTAAGCGCTGGGATTATAGGGGCTTGCCACCACGCCCAGTCTTATTTAAATAGGTTTGAGTTTATTTAAACACATAATTTATATTTTAGTCACATACCATTTATTTTATAGTCATGAATTTTATTTTGTAAAATCGTAAGTAGCATATCAAATCCATGATTTCAGCAAAATTATTGCTTAGGAATTGGCTAAGTGAAATGAAAATATTAATCAGAGTAAAGGGCTCAAAAAGGACTCTTCTCCATGATATTCCTTATTAATGTTCCTTGCTTAATATTTTCACAGCACTCATCATCATATGACATTTATTTCTCCTTGTCTTCAGAGTTTAAGCTCCACGAAGGCAGAGGTGTAGCCTGTTTTATTTGCTGCTATGTCACAGAACTTGGACTAGCATCTAGTAAGCTGTAAGGGCTAGTTGTATGCTTGTTGAAAAAGGAGGGAGAGGAGTGGATATGGAGAAAATTAAGGAGAAACAAGAGAGTGAAAGAGGAAGAAAGGAGTTAAACACAAGTCATGGAAGGTGTAAAAATGTACCAATGGCTGTAAAGGTGGTAGAGTGCAGATGGGAAAGCACAACACTAGATGAAAGAAAAGAATTCTGGGTAGAGAAGATAGTGAAATATTACAGGGCCCTGAATAACAGGCCCCGTAAAGTAAGTCTCTGACGAGACACATTTTCTAGGTTGTGTCACTGATCTTCACAAGCATTCTGAAGGTTCACCAGAACTCTGCCATTTCTGTTCTGTGATAAGGTTGGAGAGTCTCTTAAATCCATCTGGGACTCAAGATTAAAGATCCTGACAGATTCGAGGTGCCTACCGTAGAGCCTGCCATTTTCCAGAGCAAGCATGCTACAGAACACAGTGACCTCTCCAGGGGTCAGAGTACCATCAGCTCTTTCTTCTAATTCCTACAGTAACTAAGTGTATGAGACAATTCGAATTTCCAAAGTTTAGGACTCTACTGAAGCTAAACCTCAAACACAAAGAAGAGGAAGGTGAGGTGTAAAACCTTTCAATCTCCCGAGAGGAGATACATTCATTCAGTAAATATTTACCAAGCACCTCCCTTCACCAGGTATTTCTGTAGACACACTTAAGATGTAACTGCTTCTCTTAACTGAGAACAAACAAATCTCTAATCAAAAGATTATAAAATAACATAAGTGATCTCATGAAGTGAATTCTTATAAAGTGCCCAGCATGTTGACTCTACAAGCAATTTTACCCACACATGTTGGCCAAGAAACTCCAGGGAGGAGGTAATATTTAGGTAGGCTTTAAACTTGACAAATATTGGTCTAAATATAACATTTCCCCAAGGAAGAGATACATAACACTGATGGAAAGCAAGCTGTTTTTAGATGTGCTCTGAAGCAAAAACATGTTTAGTTTCAACAACTACAGACATATTTTATTATGTTGTTGAAAAGTTCTAACTAGACATAAAAGCCTCCATTCCCAGGCAGCACTGGGCAGGATGTGGCTAAGTAAAAAAAAAATAAAGTTAGGGTGTAGGACTGTCTTTTATAATCCTGGCTGTTTTGATTACTCTTACTGTTTTATTTTCCTTTAAACTACTTATCAAAAATCTGACATTAGGGGCTGGGGAGGCAGCTCCGTGGTCTAAGTGCCTGTCTGGCAAGCTCAACGACCTGAGTTTGATACCTGGTACTGCACATTGTGCCAGCCTTGGAAACATGTCTGGCCCCACAGCCAGACATGGTGTAGCACACTCATAATCCCAGTGCTGGGGAGGCAGAGAGAGAGAAGAGAGGAGGTATTTCTTAGCCAACATGCATATGTAGCTTGTGAATCCAAGCTACATAGCGAGACCCTGCACCAAATAAATAAATATATAAATGCTTTTAAAAAATCTGACTTGCATTTTTTTCAGCATCCACTATATTTTTAAAAGTTTTAGAGATTATGGGAAAAGGGAATTACTGATATCACTAGGTTTCAATGGATTCCTGTCCTCACCATGGTAGTCCTACTTTAACAGTCGTTTTAGGAATTGAAAAAACAAGAAACCTGGCAAAACGATAGCATCAATTATTGAGCTGGAAAGGACTGCAGTGTTTCCACTTTATAGATAAGAAAACTGACACCCAGAAAGTGTTGGTGACCTCTGCAGGGCCACGCAAGCAGTGAGTGACAGGGCAGAGTCAGCCTATATTACTCAATGGCCACTCATCAGAATGATCCACACCATCCATTTGATCAGCGGAATTTTCTTACTTCTTATAACAGACTTCAATATGTTGGATGTCTATAAAATTTATTCAGACATTCAAGTGTGAAATCACTACCAACAATAAAGACAGGAAAAAACCACGCACGAACCAAGACGAAAAAGAAACTTAGGATTCTCTGAACCACAGTGTCACAGTGCAAAAGGACAATATATTATTCAGGAAAATCTTAAAATTACCTCCAAGGACCATGCCAGCCTGGCAGCACTTTCTGAGGCGACATGCTGGGCAGTTTTTTCTGCGGATTTTATCCACAATGCAGTCATTTCTTCCAGCACACAGATAGTTATGCTGCCCTAAAAAATTAAAAAGTAAAAATTATTTACAGTCTCTAAAGACTCCTGATATGCAGCAACTGAAAGAAGACAGATGCACATGAGCGAGGGCCTGCTTCAGCGTCAGCTGGGCACCGTGTCCTGATGCTCTAGCCCCATACAATGCTTTACCTTGGCCTCAGGTGGAGAGAGGCTAAGAAACTAACATTTATGGGGTGCAGTAAAAACTTGCAGGAAGGCGCCCTGCCATTAGCATTCCACAGAACATTCCCTCTCACCTGAACATACTCCCGCCAGCCCTCCTGCCACTTTCTGAAGAAGTTCTAGAAGTCCCCCTCCCCTTGTGTCTTTAGTGTCCTTTTCATGGCTGCCCTGGTGTCCTGAAACAATTAAAAACATTCACCCTTCATAGTCATTTCTTGGAAGACCTGGAAGTTTCACATTGTCAGATGCAGAAAATCACATGACAAGGACACAGCATAGAGACTTTGCAAGCCCCGCCCTTCCACTGGATGGCACTCAGGGGCAGCAGTCACTGTATTTTTTGTCACATCTAGTAAAGACGCACATGAAAGGAGTCTTCAAAATTGCTTCAGAAACTGGCAAGTGTGTTCAAAGTAAGCATTTTGAGGAATTGCAATGTTGGCCTGTCTTCTACTAATAAATTTTTTAAAATTTAAACATTCACCTTATGTTTTAGTCATTTTCCATATTTATACATTTTAACATATATGAATGAGTAACTTAGTTACCGCATAGAATGCAATTCGTATAGATCTTGAAGGGAAAACAAAGCTTAGCAATCCAATATTTAAAGTTTGAGGAGGAAGAAAAACTTGAGACCACTGGGAGCTGGCTATGAAGTCCCTACCTCGGGGGGCTTACACTGCGGACAGCTCTCAACCACTGGAATGTCCGTGGGAAATGTGAAAGCTTAGTTCATTTTTCACACTGAGTGCTGGTCCTGGGAAGCCGCAGAGCAGCAGGCTGCCGTGTGGAGTCGGAGGGTACAGCAGAGGATTGCCTTGTCAAGATCTACTGCAGGAGGCAGCTCCAGCCAGGAGGGGCCATGAGAGTTTCTCTTGGGGCCCAGGCACTGCCTCTGCACCCCTCCTGGCCATGATGCAGAGCCACCAGGGAGGCCAGGGACACGGAAAGAGCTACTCCTCTCACACCATCAGGTACCTGGCTGAATATTTAGTAACCTCACAGGCAAAGCCAGCCCAGGCATAAATGTGTAGGCTGGAAATATTAAACTATTAAACTTTGGGATTAAAAATCCAGTGTAACTAATCACTATCACTTTTCTTCAGGTAAAAACAGCTGTTTTCATACTGCATTTACTATTTATGTATTTATTTACTTGGTACAGGGTCTTGTTATACAGCTTGGACTCTCAGGGGGATTCTCCTGTCTCAGCCTTACAGTGTTGCAATTACAAGCATGTGCCACCACATCAGGTTTCAGTGGCTGGTGCCCCTGGGTTTCTGGGGCTAGCATGGCACGCAGCACTGGGGATCAAACTCGGGTCTTCATGCTTTCCAGGCAGCTGTTTAAACTGCAGAGCTATATCCCCAGCCCTTTAAATTGATTTTGAAAAAAAAAAAAAAAGAAAGAAAGAAAAGAAATGCACACCCAGATCCACTTGGTCACGCCCGATTTTTGTGTCCCCAGCTGTACCTGTGGCTTCTCCCCAGCCTATTGTAACATTGCCAGGAGGCAGCTCTACAACTAGTCATTCACTACACAGAGCAGAGCTCTCCATTTTCAAACAGCCTTGCCATCCGACTGCCCCCTCCTCACTGCTGGAAGTTATAAGACACCCTGGAGCACCAATAAAGTGCAGGCCACTCAAACAGGAATCCTAATGACAAATGACAGAAGAGCTCACTAAAACAGGATGTACTGTCCAGCTCTTGGCCATGCCATTTGCGTCATCTCCCCGCTGAACCTGAGGTGCTGCCCTAACATGGCACCATGTTTCTCTTCCTCCTTGAGAAATCTGTGGCCTCTTTAGGGTGAGAAAGGCAGGCGGTGACTGCTATTGTGCCTTCTTTTAATTATGGACTCTCTTATGCGTTCTTTGTATGTCACTAGCACTAACATTCTTGTGCTGCCCCCAAGTCTTTCATGCCTCTTTTCTGTCAATGTATCTTGCTTCTCAAAATTTTACTCATTTTTCAAGCTTTGGCTTAGTTGCTCCCTTTTGATCTAACTTGACCTCTCCCAGCAAAGAGGAGACTCTTTTCCTGGATACCAACTGCATAGTTGATATGTTCCCACTATAAATGCCTTGTGCCTATCTCCCCGGAGTCCCTGAGGATGGAAATCAGGTCTTTGGTTCTTTAAATCTTGCATTTGAGAGTTTGATAAATATCTGTTAGACACATGTGTACATAATTATATTTATTTCATTATAGTTACATAGTTATACTCAACAACGTAAGATCTATACAGTATTTCACTTCTTGTCATTACTTGCTTTGGAGGTTTTTTTACTCTCTTTGATCATTTTAAGATTACAGAATATCCTTTCTTTAGTAAATTTCTTGCATTTTATAGTAATAAGTTGCACACAAAATATAGTAAGTTTCTATTTGACCCACTGTTCACAGAGAGGTTTCATTGTTTATGTTTAATGAACCAGAAAAGGGACTGTTGAATAATTCTATCTGTATGTCTGTCTATCTACGTATTATTTCCACTTGCTCTTCATGTTTAAGTTCAAAACACTGCCATGGTAAAAAATATTTATTGTGTAGCCAGGCATGGTGCGCACCTGTAATCCCAGGATTCAGGAAGCCTCGGCAGGAGGATTGCTGAAAGTTCAAAGTCAGCCTGGGCTGCATAGCAAGTTCAGGGCCAGCTTGAACTACACAGAACAGGTTTTTGTTTTTTGCTTTTTTTTTTAGGTGGAACTGGCAATTGAACTCTGGCCCTTGTGCTTGCAAGGCAAGTGCTTATTTTACTGAGCTATCTCCCCGGGCCCTTGAACTACACAGAAAAAACAAGCTAAACAACAAACATTATATTTTGCAAACAAAAGCATGATTAAAATGTGATTTGATAAAATGAGTGCCTATGGACAAATGCCTGATAAAGTTTTAGGTACATATCAAAAATCGATTTTAATTGAAAGTGTTTTATTACAAACTAGAGAGAGGTTTATTTCTAAAACAAAAAATCTGTATCCCATTGACTCTTAAGAGCACAAATGAACACATTTTACTTGAGTATGAGAAAGACCACAATTTTTTGTGAATCTTTTGGACAGAAAGTGGAACTATGTAGGAAGATGATAGGAGAAATGAATCTATATGCTCAGCTAGGGGAAGAATAAAACACAGCACAGTGTGACGCTCCAGGGACTTGCATAACATGAGCAGGTAATACACACACAGAAGTGAAAACACAGAAATTTTCTATGTAATCCATTAATGTAAAGTTCAAAAAAATCAAAGCCAAGCAATGCTGTGCAGAGCTGGGCTGGGGCTGACTTCCAAGCAACGTCCGGAAGGTGCAAGACGGTCTAACGGAATCCGAATAATGTGGAAGATTTTTGATCTGGCGAGTACAACAATAATATGGTTTCATCTATTTAGTGATAAACTCATAAACTCTGCATGGTAAGTTTGTTTTCTGAATATATTTGTCGAAATTTTCTTTTTTATTTTTAAAGGGTTGAAAGGAGAATCCCTGGAGAGTACTGCAAACCTACAAAACCTGAATGGGACCAAGTGCTAAAGTCCAGAGGCCAACAGGAAGCCCCAGAAAGGCCGAAGACTAGTGATGTCCCCTGCACTACATGGTTGGCACTGGAACATCCAGGGAAACCTCGCCACAAACCCCTTCAGCCCACTGAAGGAAGCACACCCTGGAAGCACCCACGGATCACAGAACTGCGGCAAGGACCACACTGCCTGCAGAGCACACCTGGGCCCTCCTCTCGGTTCTTCTACCCACACTTGGCCCTGGGAGGATCACAGAGAGCTGCTAGCAGCCTGCATGTCCTCAGAATAGACCAGGAATTATCTGACTTGGGGCCTTCTCCTCCCGGCCTCGAGCCCCGCTCAGGGTGTGTTGAAATGGGGCAAAGGAGAAGTTTGAAATCTGATAGAAATGCAGAATTCTGGCATAATACTGGCCTGAGTATTCCGATCATGGGCAAGAAACTGGTCTTCTGATTAAACATTATGGGGCAGGCCTTGGATTTCATGCCAAGAATGTTAAAACTAGTCTATAACTTTACTTTTAAAAGTTATTCTGGTGTGAATAATTAGAGAAAAATGACATACATATTTAATCTTATAAATATGAGCCGGAAATTATGATCAATGGGAGGCAAGCTTGGCTTGGACACTTTCCCACCACTCTCTTTTTTTTCCTTCCCACCACTTTTGAGGTCTTCCCAGTGCCTGGAAACACTTTTGGCCTGGAGATGGAAAGGTGCTGAGGACCAGCCAGGAATGACACCAATAGCCTACAATGCACGGGCCAGCTCTGCTAGCAAAGCATTACCTGGCCCAAGACATCTCCAGTGTGACACTGGTCCTAAGGTAAATTCATGATTTTCTCACTTAAAAAAGAATGTGTTTGATGGCTCCGTTGACTGAAAGTGTTCAGAGGTAAAGACAATGGCAGCAGCAGCAGACACCAGGATTCAGATCATCGCATCCAAAATTATCATCCCAAATTAACCAATGTTCTTGTAGCAATGGCTGATCAAGAACTAGGTATCAGATGTGTAATTTGAATCTGAGGTCTGCTGTAATTTGATTTTATTGAGAGCTAATAAAATTGTGTCAGAGATACACTGACTGATTCCATGGCATGAATATGGTGTGTGTCCTCCGTAACTCAAGTTGAAATTCAATTCTTCACTGTGAAACTGTCTCAGTTACTTTTTGCTGGGACCAAATACCCAATGCCCAAAATTAAGAAAGGAAAGGTTTATTTAGCTCACAGTTTGTGGAGGGTTGAGTCCATAGTTGGCTGGCTCCAAGGCAGAGTGCCACAAGGCAGAGTGCCACACAGCAGAGTGCAGCAGTTCATGGCAGTGGAAAACAGCAAAGAGCAAAGGCAAAAGGGAGGAGCAGTGATAGCAGGGGAAGAAGCAAGCATCTCTCCTTTCCTTGAAGCTTTCTGCCCTAGGCTGGGTATAGCACTCACACCATTAATCCTAGCAGCACTCACAGCCATTATCCCAGCCTTGGATCATGAATTAATCATAAACTCTGGAACTGCACCCCAGTGACTGCGTGAGCCTTTAGGGGGATAACTACGTACAAACCGAAACAGCCACAGTACTGGGCTGGATATGGGGGGACCCAGAGTAGGTGGTGAGGTGTGTGCCTCTAAGAATGAATCAGTCTGTCTTGTGGCCATGCATTATCAGACCGAGGGCTCATGGGCTCTCTCGAAGTGACCTGCTCCACTGCCTGCTTTGCCAGGTCTCCCGGTGCTGCCCTCTAGGCACCTGATGCCCCAGCTGCCTTGGGAACCCTGGCACTAGGGCAGCACTAATGCAACCTCTCCACCATTGATTTGAAATGCAAACCAAAATAGGCCTCTTTCCTTGGGAATATACTCAGCCCGTGTTACTGTGTTGTTAGCAACAGAAAATGAGCTTATCTACGGACTCCAGATAAGGAAATCTGAAAAATTAGGTCAAGTGATTAAAACACACTAACTATGTAAACAATCACAGGGACACAATGATATGAAAGAACAGAAAGAATAGGAGAAAAAAGCAAACCTCACTATAAACCACTGGAGGTTGTTAGGGTATAAGTTTGTTACTTGGAAAATTGATAACTAAAGATAAATAACTAAATACTTCTAAGCCTTTTACTCTGTTGTATTTTAAGATTACCAAATTGCCTTATGGAGGGAAGAAAAACTATAAAAAAACTATGCAGAGCCATTAAAATCAGAAAGGATAATAAAAGTAGAAAATCATCCTTCTGTAATACCTAATAAATGGCCACCACTTGTGAAGTCTCAACAATCAAAATACCCCATTTTACAACTGCCTGCTATGTGAGGTCACATTTTATTCACATAATTTAACCAAAACAACAGACTGAATGTAGCTGTAGATAGAAGAGCCCAGATGTCTTCTATGAAGACAGACACTAAGATGACTTACAAAATTGTAAAGTAATGCCATTCTCGTCACTAAGAGTTTTGGTTTAGAAAGGTAATATCTATTGCCTTTGCTATTTGTTTTTTTTTAATGACGGAATCAAAGTTTCAAAAAAGGACCAAATTTTTTAATCTTTAATAAATATTGCAATCCATGTATACAAAAGGTCTTTGGGTTCTCAATATTTTTCAATAGCTTATGAGATCAAAGTGTTCAATTATTGACAAATGTTTAATTTAGTTATGAGGCTAAAAAGTCAGAAATCTTGCCTGGGGAGATAGCTCAGTGGAATAAGTGCTCACCTGGCAAGCACAAGGTCCTGAGTTTGATCCCTCATACTACCAAAAAATAAAAAGTGAAAAGTCAGAAATCTTTAGAGTGTGGGAGTTTCTACAAACAGGTGATGTGGACTCTTCAAAAAATTGTTAAAGTTCTAAGAAAGACAGGAGAGAGAGAGAGAGAGAGAGGACAGAGAGGATAGAGAGAGTGGGGGAGAGGACAGAGAGAGTAAGGGGGGAAGACAGTGAGGGCAAGGGAGAAAGAGGGAGAGAAGGAGAGAAAGGGAGAGGGAGCGGGAGAGAGGGAGATTGAGAGATTGGTGTATATTGAAGGAAACTAAGTAGAATTGAGAATTATTCACCAAAAGAAGTATATAGACCTTAACCTCATCTTGAAAACTTAAACCTACACAGGATGTTTGAAGAAGTTGTAATGCCGACTGAATACTAGAAAATTTATTGTATTAATATTAAATTGGTGCACCCCTGTAATCTCAGCACTTGGAAGGCTGAGATACGAGGCTCACAATGAGTCCGGGGGCACAGCAAGACCCTGTACCAAGTAAATAAATAAATAAGTTAGTTAATTAATTAATTAATTAACTAATTTTTTTGGCAGAACCAGGGATTGAACTTAGTCCCTTGCACTTGCCGGGCAAGTGCTTATTGTACTGAGCTATCTCCCCAGTCCCATTAAAAGATTTTCTTTTCTTGTGGTGGCTCAGGCTGCCTGAAGGGCAGGTCTGGTAAGGCAGGTAGAGCTGGGGATCAAACTGCCATATCCATGAGCAGGCACTTAAACAACTAAGCTAATGGGCAGGCCCCCAATAAATTAATTAATTAAAAACTTAAACCTCTGTGTGTGATAGCATTGTGGTTGTGATGGAGACTGTTGTCTATGGAACATAAACTTTGAAGTCTTGGGGGCTCAAATGTCATGATGCCTACAACTTAGTTGCAAATATCTGAATACAGAAGTTCCTTGTATTATTCTTCCAAGTGTTCTGTGTTTTTCCCAGAAGCCAAAGTATATTAGATTTGTTTTGTTGTTGCTGCAGTTTGGGTTGGCCCTGACACCACTACGTTTGTTCTCCAGGCAAGCCTTGAACTCTCAGCAGGCCTCTTGCCGCAGCCTCCCCAGTGCACCACACCTGGGTGGAAGCCAACGTATTCTAAGATGTGCACAGACTGAGGCAAAAGGGGAAACCAGTTTCTCACATCATTCTACCCAGGGCTGCTCATGTAGAGCATGAATGAAATGAAGAAGGAGAGCTGAAAGACAGCGTGGCAACAGTGAGCCAGCCAGCAGTAAAGTATCCCTCCTACAGGGCCAAAGAGGTGGGGTTTGTTCGTTAGTTTGTTTAATAAAAGACAAAAGAATGTAGGAGGAGGGGAACAGGGAAGGAAAACAAAATGGTACTGAGCTCATACTATGAACATGCTAACTTATGTAATAAAATACAAAGGAGTTTGATTTCCCCGAAGAGAAATGGGTGTAAACTGCTCAGCACTACCGTGGACAGAGCAGAGCTACTGAGCCTTGGGTGGGAACTCAGATGGGAGAGAAGCAGGCACCAGTGAGGACTGCAGGGCACCTAACGAGTGCAGGGGAGAGGCGCACCGCCCTTGCAGGCCTCAGGGAGGAGGGTGGCAGCTCCTGTCTCTCCTACCAAAAAGGTGCTAACAAACATTCACACAAATCCAGTTCTGCCGGTGTCTGCCCCATGAGAGAAGTCTCTACACACAGAGATGAGCATTATATAAGGCTGTGAGGTTGAGGACAGAAGCTAAATTAAATCCTATCATGGCTGGTACATAGTAAAAATCTGCCCTCTTCTCATTTCAAAGTAACCACTAACTATGAGTCCCATGTAACTGGCTTCTTCTCTGTTCTCTGTGCATTCCAATATAGAGTTTAACTCCACTATTGCAGTTAGGACCTTCCTGCCATATTTTTTAATCTCATCCAGATACCATTTTCTCACCTATTTCTTTCCTCATGACATTCATTCTTGCTTCTTAGACACTGTTTCTTTAAAAATAATACCTCAAAGCAGGTCTACCTATCCATGTAGTTCTTCTGTTTCTTTCAGCAAGTAAGTTTTAAGAATGCTTCTCCTAGAGCAAATGTGCTTGTTACTGATAGGAGTCAATGCAGACAATGTGACGGAACTGGGGAGAACAGGACCGCTCAGTGGAGACTGCCATCTCAACCGCAGTGTGCCTCAGGACACGCACTAGCACTGGGCCGGGGGAGGAAAAAGGGGGATGCCAGGGAAAGGAATTCGAGAGCAAAGAGCAGGTCACCCACATGCTGCACCAGGGCTTGGACTGTCCGAACACGTCAGTGAGGAGGGCAGAGCTGCCTGGGGCACACACTGCAAGAGTTCTGATTCCACTGGCAAAAGTACAGTGCCCCTGGAAAAGGAGGAATGAGCTGACACACTTTAACAGAATCCCTTTGGTGATAAGACGAGAACAGCATCTAGGAGGCAAGGGCCGAAATGAGAGGATCAGCAGGCTGTTGAGGAAAATCCAAAGGGACTAATGGCGGCTTGAAGCACAGCATTTGGTGGAGGCAGTGGGGAGCAACCAGATTCCAATAGCTTCAGAAGGGAAAGCCAGCTGGTATATCGAACTCCACATTCAAACATTTCATCTTCGTGAGGAAGTAAACCCTCCAGGCTGCCGGCCAAAATTACTTGTTCTTTCTGCTCTTCGTCTCCCTTACACTTCTGACAGCTTCTCATTCACCCTTCTCCATTCCATCCTCCAGGGCTCTCCCTAAACAAAACAATTCCTCATCCCTCCACCTCTCTTCTAAGCTCTCCAAAGGAGTCACCTATCTTTTAACTTGTAAAACACCAAATTGTATGCAGTGTTTAACCAGACAGACCTGACAACCACAATTATTTAGTACCCAGGCATTCAGAAAATGTAAAAGACCACACAATATGTAAAACTTAAAAAAAAAAAAAACCTCACAATTGTTTGGCCACTCATACCAATAAAAAAGGTACATAAAATATGAAAAATTTATAATACTGCATCAACGAGGTAGTTAAACTTATTATGCTACTCTGATAAAAGACAACATTTTATATACATGTAGTTAATTTTTGTATTCATGCACTCTGCTTTTCTTAGCACAGTGCTAAGAAATGTTGACATCTTCAAAGTTCAGCTCCATTAGTTTCTCAGAATTCTGCTGAGGTGTCTTAAGATTCTGTTATAGTTCCTCAAAGTCTTCTAGCCTCACATGGAATTGGCTTTAAAAATAGAAATAGGAGCCGGGGAGATAGCTCAGAGAAAGCACTTGCCTCACAAGCATAAGGGCCTGAGTTCAACCCCCGGTTCGGCAAAAAAAAAAGAAGAAAAAAGAAATAGATGGATATAGAAATAGGTGAATATAGAAATATATGGATGAGTAATTAGTAGTTTCTTGACTGTTACTTAATCTAGGCCTACACTCGTATAATGCCAGACTTTTCTGGTAAATCTCTTAACCAATTATTGTCTTAACATCAAGCAATGCCAACTGGCATGGTACAGCAAGGGCATTTGCTGAAGCCGAACAGCATGGAGTCTGATGCTAGCTCCACTCATAATGACTTCAGGACTAGTGCCTGTCTCCTTTGTTTCTACTCTTAATCTAAAAGAAGGGGACAGCAGTAACTTCTAAAACCACTTACAGAGAATCAAGGAGATAATGAACACAGTGCTAGAGTTCTGCTCACAGTTCTAATATACATGAAGGACAGGAAAATGTTCCTTACCATCCTACCTCCATGTGCCTCCTAATTTTTCTGGAATTCCTCTTGGAGGAAAGAGTATTATGGGTAGGGGCAACAGTCCACTGCCCTCTCCACATTAACTACAGTGCTTTAAGGACTGCAGAGTTACTTTTCCTCAACAAAAGACTACAGGCCCTTTTCCCCCTTGATCCAGATAACAGAATATTTTAAATTGTCTTAGATCTGGCCTCTTTAACACCTTCCTTGTGGTTTCTAAAGTTAACTTTTAAAAGCAAAGCCTCCATATCACCTTACAGCTCAAATATTCTAAGGGTCGACCAGATAGCTTAGTAGATTAAAGTTCCTGCTTAGGCAGACACAGGGACCTGGGGCATGCTGGGACTGTGATTGAGACTGGGTGTAGTGGTGCACATCTGTAATCCCAGTGCTTGGAAAGTTGAAAACAGGAGAATCATGAGCCTGATCTGTGTAGTAAGACCCTGTAGACCCTGTACTAAATACATGAAAAAATAAAAAGATTCTGGGGGCCTCCCCTGTTTGTGACATGCTTTAAGAGTCAGTTGAGCAGCTCATTTAAATGTAGACTTCTGAGCCCTTCTGTAGATATTTTAATTTGGATGTGATGTTCAACAACCTTCACCTCCAACCAGAAGCACCCCTGGGGATTCTGCCACAAACAGTCTGAAGAAAAAGGAACAACACTGGCTTGCCAGTGTTCTGAAGTCGATCAGAAGCTAAGGAGTGGGTCAAGAGACTGAGATCTGGGCCCTGAGATATTGAAAGCTGGAGACAAGAATCTGGGAGGGATCCAGTGAGGAAATGAAGAAGGTGCAGCATCCTGAAAGCTAGAGGGGAGCAGTACTTTGGGGAAGATGAAGGGATGTGCTAACACATAAATATGCTCCTAGGCCCAGGACGTGGGATTGAGAAGCACACATTAGATTCAGCATTGAAGCCACCTTGACAGAGAGGATTTAGCAGCATGACAGAGGCACAAAACTGACTGGATCAGACATAAGAGAGAAGAGGAAAAGAAAGAAGAGTTGCTGCCCAAAGGGGCAGAAAAATTGTTGGCGGCTAAAGCGTGAGTAAAGTCAGCAGGTGTATTTAGGTGATATTTAGGGTAGACAATGCTTGTATGGTGATAGTAGAGATCCAACAGAGAGGGAAAATGAGTTACAGGAGCAGGGACTGACTATGGTGCCGACCCTTGAGTGGGCAGGAGGATCCTGGGATGGTACTCCAGGGAGAGCTGGCATTCAACCGAGAAGGAGCAGTGGATTCTGGGGCAGATGCTGTGTGAGTACAAGGACACAACCTAAAATGTCAAGCAGTTTTCTGGGACATTAGGAGGCAAGGCCATCAGCTGAAACGGAAGGAGCTTACTGAAAGGCTGAAGAGACAAGAGGACCACAGTGGCCGCCCAGGTCTCACAGGGAGCCCGCAGACTGTCTTTAGGACAGGTCACTTGTGACATCCACTTTTTATTCCACTTCCCAATTATGTAATTTCTTTCCTTCAGAAATTCAGCAAGCAAAGTCCTATCCTTTTTAATCTCAGCCAGATTTCAAGACAAATAATTAGAACAAAGAGACACTAAATAATAGATAAGACAAAACTGGTTGGTTAGCAAGAAGGTGCTCTAGGCTTCAATGTCAAGGCTGTGAAATGAATTTAATCATTTTGTGTTTCACCTAATAAATTCAGCCACATTGTTAGAATGGAAAAAGTGTTTAATAAACACCATCATTATCATTTAATATTATCAGAACCAATCTATGGAAACTTTCTGGGACACTGTTTAGCAAGTTAGGGCATCCTATTTTCAAGTGTTTTTCTGTACAGCTATGACGTTTGATGTTGGGGGTGGCTAGGTCCTGGAAATAGAAGTCAAGCTTTTCACTGCAGTAGATCCTCAGCCCTTTTATTTTTAAAATTTGACACGGAGCCTCACTAAGCTACTAAATTGCCCAGATTGGACTTTCTCCCGACTCGCCCCTAGAGTTCTAGGATTATAAGACATCACCAGGCCCCTCTATACTTTGATCTTTTACAATACTTTCATATCAACATCAAATAACAACCCAACCATTCCAAATGCTGCCTTTCAAAATTCTTTCTGCATAGCAAGATGCCTTTAAAAGAAAATTTCTTCCTTTTTTCTTTCAAAAATATTGTCTTTAGCTTGAATGATAGATTACATGTCCCATCTGTTATTCACCATCTAAACAGCGTTCTACTGAGACATTTGTCATCATAGACAAGGTCACCAATTTAGAATATATATATCCTCCTATAATGAAAATATATTGGTCAGCCTTAAAGACTTTTTAACAGTACTGTTTAGTGGGGCTTGGGCTGTAGCTCAGTGGCACAGCAACTGCCTGGCAAGCACAAGTTCCTGAATCCAATTTCCTGTATCCTCCTCCTTGAGAAAAAAAGAAAAAAAAAAAAAAAAAGAGCATTGTGTAGTGAAACAACTACTATGTGATAAAGGAGATTTCATGGCCATGCCTCATTATGTTGCAGTATATTGCCAATGTTCTATTGTATTTCCTGGAGATTGTGTTAAAAATTAACCATAGTGTTCCAAATGTGATACTAATATTTATTAATTCTCTAAGATGAATGTAATTATTATGTAACAAACACATACTAAGAAAAATAAATAAACTTAAAACAACCGTAACAACACTGTGCAGGTTCACTTAAGGTTTCCGGCTGTCTGCCGCACCACACAACTTGAAGGCAGCAGGAAAGGGATTTCATGCCATACGTGACGGCACCTACACTGTGTACTTGACAACATCTTTCATATCACAGCAACAATCCGACAGTATTTTTGCAGCTTTCCATTAAATATTCTGCATAGCACACAAGCAGTTAATACCATACTAAGCCTTTTCTATTCTTTGTTGACTCACCAAAACAGCTGCATTTAATTAATCAGAACCTATCCATAGGACAACTCTACCATAAAATGTTTTATAGTAAGGCTAAGTCAAGTCTTACAACTCTTGAACAACGCCTGTCCTTCAGCTAGCTTCTATCCTCAAAAGTATGAGAAGCGAGGTTGACTCTAAAGAGTCACATGGAGAGAAAACATTCTCTCAGGCTTTCACATAGAGCATATTGGTCAAACAATGGCCGTGATTCATCCACATGGCTGACACTGATCAAGGATCTATCAAGTGTGGTATAGGGTTTCTGGATAAATCTTGAGGGGATTTGACTGATATAAAAGTTACATTTCTTGTTATATAAGTCTTGCTTTATCTTGGCCTTAACCATCCAGCAGAAAAGTATAAAAACAAGGTATAAAAAGTAAAGCCATATTAATATGCTGAGCTGTAAAGGGCTCAAGTCAACAACTTCTGACATTGCTCGTCCTATGGATAACCCACTACTACTATGGACTACTGGACTATTTTGGGTTATTTTGCTGAATTCACACACCTACAATATTTAAATGACAATGGAATACTCATTTCTGATAAAACTAAACAAAAAAAGGGATACAAATGAAAGAGCATTTTGTATCTGCATATTCAAAATAGGATAGGTATATAGCTACTTTCTCTTAATTGAATGAGAAGAAAGATTTGTACTAATAGTGGTTAGACAGGATATCATGTCTTCATCTTGTATTATGAATAACCACTAAGAAGACAACAATATGCAATGTATTAATTATTGAAACTGTCCTACTAATTGGTTTTGAAATTGTCTCATTGCTATTTTTTTCTCAATAAAGTTATTTTAAAAAAAAAGCAAGAGCAGGAACCCCAAGAGTCTTAACCTCTGCCACTCTCCAAAGTGACCAAATGGCACCAACTATGCAGATTTCCTAGAGTCTGTGGCCAGGAGATCCAGAATGCTTTCCACTAATATGCAATCATGTTACAAATCAGCAGCTGCCATGAGATGAATTCAGACTGCACCTCAGACACCCAGGCCCCAGGCCACCAAGCTGCACAAACTCATCCTGACTATTTTGCTGTAATGTGGCCTCACATTTTATTGAATTTACTGTTTTTCCCTGAAGGCCCTGTGGCATCAATTCATTAAAATACAAACCAAGAGAAGTGAAAGTATCGTTTGATCTGCCTAGTAAACCTTCCCCCATTACTATTTTTCCTACTATATTTTCCTTTGAATCTTTAGCAATGTTTTGGTGAATGTATTATTTGGCAAATGCATTTGGCTACCACCACCTTGTTTTTCTTCGATTATTCCTATCATGTGCACTGAAGAACAAGAACCTAATTATGTGGACTTTTGCCTGTTAGTGTTAGCTGAGGGATCTTCATAAGGAGGTACATTTTTTATTAAATTAAGTGAAATTTTTGAGTGCTTCAATTATCTATCACATGCTCTTACTCCTAACCAAAAGAAACAAAAAACTGCAGCTTTGCTTGTAGATTCTGAGGACTAAGTTGTCTTAGCCTGTCGGAGCTGCTAGAACAAAATGCAACAAACTAGGTGGCATGTATGTAATCAATCATAAATGTATATTTTTTCATCGTTCTATAGGTAAACCCCAAAACAAGTCATTGTCAAATCTGGTATGTGAGAGAGAGGGCCTGTTTGGCTGGAACTTTCTTGTTAGGTCCTCACATGGTAAAAGGGATAAACTAGCTTGCTCGATCCTCTGTCTGTCTGCCTGCCTGCCTGCCTGTCTGTCCGTCCCTCCGTCCATCCATCTCTCCTCCCACACTTTCTAATAGTAGCACTAATCTCATTCAAGGGTGTTCAATTCTCCCAACTTAATCACCTCCCTTCCTTTAACTAGACATGTCTAAAAATTAAGAACAGCATGTACATCACATAGATGATATAAAGCGATATCTTAGACTAAAACACATAGTTAAGCAGCAAAATAAATGGATATTCATACAGACTATAAAACATCCTTATGTAAATTCAAGTCAGGTCAGGTATTGTTGACAAGTGAGAATAAAACCTAGTGTTTGAAGAGCTTTGTGGATGTCATGATTTTGAGGGGATTATAGACCTATGTGTGTTTCAGGCTTTACCTAGTCAGGCTGGCTTCCTCATTGCTAATGCAAGGCGACCTCAAGCTTTTCTCTTCAACTGCGCATCATGAGATTCATTCTTTGATGGTGTCTTTTAGTACTCTAGGTTACCTGAAGGCCAGGTGGCTGACATGGCTGTTACATGGCACTGGGGGAGCTGGCCCAGGCAGAGCCAGTGGGGGTGGTCGAGTCCACAGCAAGTGCCAAGTCCACAGCAAGGGACACCTCTTCAGGGACCACTGTCACTCAGAAACTGTGGGGCACTGGATGCAGAACCACATTCAGACACCAAAATCTGAGGATGCTCAAGTCCCTTATATAAAATGTGTAAGTATCTGCATATAAGCTACATGCACCTTCCTGAATATTTTAAATTATGTCCAAATTATTAATGGTGCAAACAACTGTATAAATAGTTGCCATGATGTACTGTTTAGGAAATGGAGATGAGAAAAAAAACACATCTTGTATGGCTTTGGCATAACACACCATTTTCTCCTGTCACTAGCTATAAGGCAAACTTGATTTTGTTCTAGTTTGATTCCTTTCTTCTTGGTTTTATGTTTGTTAAAGGCAGGGCTTACATGTATTTTCATTTTTGTAGTATCCAGAACAAGAAAGTTTTAAATGTGGTGAGTATAATATATGTGGAGTAGATAATTTAATGAATCAAATCATTCTGGCAGCAGAAAGGAAGATAATTACCTGGTTCATTTAGAGCTGTGTCAAAATAAATATAATCTAGAAAGAAGTAATAGATGCAGACCTAAGAGACAGGTGCAAAAAATGCTTACTAGAGTGATGGTATGACTAGTGATACCAGGGCAGGAGGATCTTCATGTTCGAAAGTACAATTAGAACTGCACACACATGCCAGTCCTCAAGTGGCTGTATGTAAAAGGAATGATATGTGGCATCTATGATGTGACACTATGTACTAATATTAACAGAACCCAAATAAAGTATTATTACCACACAGAGATAAAGGATTTTAAAAATTGTATAGAAGGGAAAATATTAGTGGTACTGAATAGAAAGCAGTTAAGCTTTACTGGTAACGTTTGAGTTTCGAAGGAGAACACACTGGTCCAGGGCTCAAAGGCCACGGCCAAAGCCTAGCCGTTACCACCAGTTGGAGGTCAGGTCTTCTGGTGCCCCATGGTGCCTGCGGACCTGTGAAGACACAGACTCTACAGAAGAACTCATAACTGGAGAAGGCTCCTAGGCCAGCATGAGCAGATGATACCAATCGCTCTCTTTGCAATTACTTTTATTTTAGTACAGCGGAGGCTTCCTCAGAAGTGTTGTAATGTAAATTTGTTATTGAAACTAGTTTACTATTTACACTAAATATTAAACTAGAAAACCTGCAGGTTGAGAAGAAATTGGGTGAAGTTTTGGAAGAAGTCCAGTGAATCTCTATATACATATTTTTGAGTACTGGGAACACTGCTGAAGGGGAGATTATTAGAAAGTAAACTAAGTTAGAATACTGGTAAAATATCTGCTTAAAAGCCAAACTACAAATCAAATAAATGATGATGGAATAGGATTATTTTGTGGACTATCAAAGATAAAGAATTACAGCAGTGAGAATTCATGTACCTACAATAAATGAATGGCAATGGAATACCCATCTCTGACAAAAGTAAACAAAAAAGGGGGATATAAATGAAGGATCATTTTGTAGTGAAAAAATATATATGCAAAATAATTAGCATAGATATACAGCTACTTTCTCTTAGTTCAGTGAAAAGAAAATTTTGAACTAATAGTGTTTACACAAGATTTCATGTCTACATCTTGTACTACAAATAACTACGATGAAGACATCAGTATGCAATGTATTAATTATTATAACTGTCCTACTAACCTGTTTTGAAACTGTCTCATTGATACTTCTTTCTCAATAAAATTAATATAAAAAATAAAGTATCTAGAAAAAGAAAAAAGAGTTACATCAATGTAAAGGTAAGAAAAGAACTATGTACAAAAAATTGCTCATAAAGAAATTATATGTTTAATATTGCTTTTTCAGAATCCATATCAAGAACTATGCTACTGAATCAGTTTTCCCTGTTAGCTTATGCTACTAAGCATATAGTCTGCTCCTGAAAGAATAACTTATTCTTGAAAATACTGCATTTCAGTTCAGTTTCCTCTGGAGCCTATTCATAACAATAGCTCTGACTATGAGTTACCACACCATACCCAATGTCTGCCTGGGGTGGAGGCAAGGTGTCTATTCTCTAGTTGCCAATCTCTTGCACAATCTAATAATTTAATCATAACTTCCTTAGTTATGTATTATTATAAATTGGTAAAATGTCCCTCATGCCACTACATCACTGCTGTGGTCAGCCATTGCTGTTGTATTTCATTGCATTTCCCCAGCATCTAACACAGTGCATCAGCATTAATACCCAAACTAATTTAGTTAAGATAATTACTTCATACAAATTGATGCATTAATAGGAATGAAGATAATATAACACAATGAAAAAAGCATCAGTACCTACCTCTTCATGTATTCTAAGGTACATTTAAACTCTATTTGCTTATCACATTATGTCAAACATGCTTCTGTAAACATTGGCAGAGTACAGTCACCAAAGAACAGTGTCACATTATCAGTTATGTACTCATCCATGTAGCAATACCTGTTGGCTAATGCCTAGTGTTTTCCTAGAACTGATCTGGCCACAGCACATATGGAGATAGGCCAATGAAAAACAGTTCTTCCCTTCCCAGCAAGGGCTCATGAGCCTTCCATTTGTAGGAAGGGAGGGATCATTTCATCTCAAAGGCCTTAAGCAATTCTCAACTCTTCCTGGTTTAGTTTACTCCAACCCCTTAAGTCTTGATAAAGGAACTCAATGGATTAGTCAACGAGTCTTTTTGGCTAACATTCTAGACAGCTGAGTTAGCTTGAGAAAAAAATCCCTTCTCCATTTCCTTAGTGGCACCTGCTTTCTCTAGCTCCATCTCTTGCTTTTCTGTGCCATACACACCAAATGAAACCTAGCTTTTTGGGTGACTTTACAGCTTCTATCAATTTCCACTCCTAAGAGAGGTGGGAAAACTGGCCCTCAGAATACATAAATAAAATAAAATAAAACTCAACTATTGGTCTGGGGAGATAGCGCAGTAGAATATGCATCTGCCTGGCAAGTGCAGGGTCCTGAGTTCAATCCCCAGTACTGCAAAAATACATAAACAAAATAAAATAGAAAACTGGCCCTCAGCCCTGGAGTGCATCCTCCCTGCTGCCCTGCTGTGAAGTTCATCTGACCCATCCAGTGACACGGCACACTTCTGCTCTCCTGTAGGCTTTTCTCTACCTCAGAGATGCTGTATCACTTGGGAACATGTTTGCCTGCATTTACTGCTATGAGAAAGGAATAGTGGCAGTGGACAGCAGACATCACACCCTGAGTGGGAATCTTGACTCCATCACTTCCTAACTGTGACTCCAACCTAGTTCCCTAGTTAGTAAAGTGGCTGAAATAATACCTTATGTTACAAGGGTTATAAATGACTTAGTCACTTGCATATAGAAACCACACCACAATGCTATCACTACCCTGATTGTCCCTGGTGCCAGTAAGATCCAAACTGTTTCCTAATGATTGTACCCTTCAAGCTATCCTGACATCTACAAAGCTCTACCTTGAAGGCACTCATCACATATCCCTGCTTTCCTCTGAGATTCAAACTTGGCACTCACTGTCTAGCTATGAAAATTCCTCCACTTCTTTTTCTCATTCCTGAAACTTCTTCCCATTCCTAGAAACTTCTCTCTGTTCTCTGTTTCAATCACTGATTCTGTCTCAGTTTTTAAACCAGTTTACTATTTACATTAAATATTAAACTAGAAAACCTGCAGGTTTAGCAATCCAACTTTCAAGCCTTTAACTTTCACAGTTTTCTAAAATGATATTCAGCTCTTTTTCAGCCTAATCTTAATGTATGCAACTTTGTTGAATGTATATACTCGAAGCCCTCCTCAATGCCTGGAAGTCTTACTTGTTCTTAAGTAACCACATAAGTATAACATCTTCCATGAAGCTTTCTTGGATCACTGTAAATATAAATATTCCAACCCATAACCACCTCCCACACATAAACTACACAAATCACTTATACGTAGCCCTTTAATGAGAATATTTATTTAGATATTTTATGCACATACATATTATTGCCCAACTGTACTATAAGTTCCTTGAAGGTAAAAGGGACTTCAGTGGAATCTTACAATACGTGAGCCATTCTTTAAGATACCTTATATAGGTTTACTCATTTAATCTTCATATGAACTCTAAAAAACTGTCAACTGTTATTATCATCTTAAATGTAAGGCAGATGGAGATAAGTTCAGGTTAACAGTATCTTCAGTATAAATCTAAGAGACATATAATAAATGCTGAATGAATGAATTTGCTCAGTGTTACAACCTTGTACTAGCTTCATGATGATTTTTCAATATCTGCCTATGGTACTTCTTTGTAAATATTGCTGAATAAAGGTGCTTCATTTCTATTATTCAGGAACTCAACAGGACCAGGCCAACAATAGAAATTCTACAAATTACTTCTGAAGGTAAATTGGGAAATAGATTTCATAATTTTGGATGCTCTCCTAATGATGTTATAAAAATATTTCTATTTTAAAATTCAAGTGCTCTTTGTTCTATATATCCACCTTAGGAAGGAACTCCAGAGGTGTGGCACACATCTGCATGTGACACTTCTGATTGTAAGCACTGTCATTTCAAAATATCTAGCCTGCATAGACTATGAATCATGTGGTGTGACTTTTTGAGGAACTCAGATTTATGTCTCTGAGATTTGTTTATCTGTAAAAAGGAGCTAGGCTCTGATCTTTTGAAGATTCTAAAGGGATTACCTTGTGTAAGATTATATTACTTTAAGGTGATGGTCAGAATGGAGGAATTCATAATGCACAAGGAAATGGTGCAGAAATCAAAGTCAGGAGAAATGGCAACTCTAACCCCGTAGCTCCAGCCTCCCCATGTGAAGAACTTCAACTTTGACTGACTGCACCACAAACCCAGGAGAGCTACCACCACTTCACTGCCTTGGTCCTGGAGGGCCCTCTTGCAACAGCACCTCCATACATTTCAAGGGCAACTAAACCTCTTGAAGATGAGCACATTTAATATCAATTAAATGTGTTAATAAATTCTAAAAATATACAAAGCACGTATTGTTTACTAAGAACACTTTGGAAATCCCCTTACAATGAAAAATTTCCTCTTCTACCCTTGCTGCTTATAAGGCAAAGGGCTCTGGAAATCAGAAATCTTCAGAAATAGTAAATAAAAAGGTGACATCAGAGTCTAGTTCCTTGCCCAGGTGTGATATCAGCACATCATTTCAGCTTGTCATAAAGTACATTCATGATAATGTTCAAACATAAAATGATCTATAGATGTTTTTAATCTTCAAAATATAAATGTGTTTGACTGCTTAGAGTTTAGTGTAAGTGGAAAGAGAAATTTAAAATGTTTTCTATGAAAGTTAAAATTTAAAGCACATTAATCCAGTCAATCCAAGGTCATTTGATAAAGATGTAACGTAAATGATTTTTAATACATGTACATTTTACTTTAAGCCAAATACTTTAGAAATTATATTACTATGACGTCCACGTTTTTCATTTATTCTAAACATTTTACTATCTTCTTATATACTTAAAAATATGCTAAACAAAGAGGGAATTAAGATTTTTGTTTGCAATCATTAGAGCACAAACAAACGCTCATGCAAGGAAAAGATAAAATCATGTACAAAATGTGCAGGCATGTAAATAGTGCAGTTACAAATATACTTATGTTTGCATATACATATGTACATGTATGTGTGTATGTTTGTTATACATTTAACTACATCACATATATGTGCTATATATGCATGTGTATACATAATCCACATAGCTACATATATGCAGCATATGTAATTCCAACTAATAGCACTTTTATTCACAATTTAAAATTATTTTACATATGTAATAGATGTGTGTTTCAAATATCATTAAAACACAGCTGTTTCTGGAAGTCTACCAATGACTAACAGTAACTGTCCTCAAGATTATGACGGACTTGGGTTGACTACTGAAAGTGTCATGTCAGAGCATGAAGCAAGGACAAACAAGTGTGGCACACTCACTGCTTGGTATTACAGTTGGATATATGACCGCTGTGAGTCATCACACACCTTCCATCGCAGGGAAATATCCCCCATTTTTTTTTTTTTTTTTTTTTTGCAGAACCAGGGATTGAACTCAGGTCTTTGTGCTTGCCAGGGAAGCACTTATTCCACTGAGCCATCTCCCTGGCCCCAATATCCCCATTTCTTAGAAGCAACAAGGATAACTACAGTCAAGTTGTCTCCAACGCAAACTCAGCAGAAGGGGAAAGCAGCCTACCTTCCATGGCCCTCTTGAAGAAGACCTTGCAGCTTCCACAGGTGAGGACACCGTAGTGACAGCCTGACGCCTCATCCCCACAGATAAGACAGATCTTCTGAGGCAGCGACTCGAAGCTGTACTGGGGGCTCTGGCTGGCTTCTGAATCTGGCCTTGAAACACAAAACAAAGCATTCCATGTACTTTGCACTCCCATCTCTGTTACCAAGGGGTTCTGAAACCAGCTCTCACACGGTGACAGGGATTTAAAAAAATAGCCCTACATTATATACCTACGCACTTGGAGTTTGATATAAACAGACAGAGCTCCATATAGCAGACCACCTGTCGAGGGGCTCACTAGATCTAGTATTAGGAGTACCAGGAAAGCTAGTATCTATCAATCAGGGAAGCAGACATCTTTCTACACTGGTCCTCACATAGAAGCAATTTAATTCGACAAATGTAATGTTATGCCCCTCCCGTATGCTAGGAAACGACCTGGTTTGGTTTCAAGAGTTAAATGTGCAGTGCCCATTTTGAGTTCTGCAATCACGTGATGAATGTTTAATCAGATCTATGTGCTGTGCGACAGTAGCTTTCCCTTTATTGCTTTGCCTATTCGTAGCACGAACGGCTACCAACTGAACGTTGTTTTCTTTTACAATCTGTTACTTCAGTCTGTAAACTCAAATGTTCTTCAAACTATTAATTACAAAAACTGCGGAATCCAAAACAGTATCAGACTGCAGTGGTTGATGTCTAAGCCCCCAGTAAACATTTCACTTTTAGCACTGATTTAATCTTGGGACTCCAACGAAAACGAGCGGGTAAAGAAAGGGGTCCAAATCCCAATTCTGCTTCGGGTTCCGTCCTGCGCCTTCGGGTCCCACTGGGGCAGGGGGACAGCGCCCTTGTCCCTGTCCCGTGCCGAGACTCCCGTAAGGACCGGGCAGCAGCACTGCGCCCGGCGCCCAGCGGGTGAGCCCTGACGCTGCGCTTTCAAGTCGGGGTGGTCCCGCTTGGCTCCCGTGGCAGGGGAAAGGGTGACGGGGACGAGCGCCCGAGCCTGCCCCACCCGCCCCGTGACCCCGCCGCCCTCGCCCCTCGCGCCTCACCTCAGGTAGTTGAGGTAGGGCGGGTAGACCTGCGGCAGGCCGTCCTTGAGCACCGCGGCCGGGTAGCCGAGCCCCGGGAGCCCGTTGAGGCCGAGCGGCGGGAACAGCGCGGGCGCGGCGACGGCGGCCGGGGCGGGGGGCAGCGCATCCCGCTGGAGCAGGCACGCGGCGGGCGCGGGCTTGCAGGGCGGCGGCGCGAAGGGGCCGGGCGCGGGCGGCGCGCCCTCGGCCTTGTACAGCACGCACTCCAGCGCGGGCCCCGGCGGGGACGCGCACGCGGCGGCCGCCTCCCCGGGCCTGGACGAGGGTGCCCGCGGCGGCGGCGGCGCCAAGTCCGAGAAGGCGGCGGGGCCGCCGGGCAGCAGGTAGGGCCGCGGGGAGCGCGCCGCCGCCGCGTCCGAGCCCTCCTCCTCCTCCTTGATCTTCAGGGGCGGCGGCTGGAAGTCGCCGTAAGGCGGGAACGCGTCGTCCTTGGGCCCCGCGTCGGGCGGGTACGGACAGTCGGGGAAGTCGCAGGGCGAGGCGCGCGGCGGCGGCGCGAAGGCGCTGGGGGCCCCCGCGTCGTGGCCGTCGCCCTCCAGCAGCTGGCGGGTGCGCGCTTGCAGGAAGGGGTGGCCCAGCGGCAGCAGCGGCACGTGCAGGAAGTCCACCACAGTGGCGGCCAGCGGGGAGCGCCCGGGCGCCGCCACCGCCTCGGGCTCGGCCGCTGCCGTCCTGGGCACCGCGAAGCGCGAGTCCTCCTTGGGGACGTGGGCGGCGCCCCCCGGGGTCGCTCCGGGCGAGCCGATAGCGACTCCTCCTCCGGCCACCGGGGCGCCGGGAGCCGAAGGCCCGCCGCCCTTCGGAAGCGGGGCAGCCGCGCCGTCGGGCTCGGAGCTGTCCTCGTCCAGCACCACCTCCGCTGCGGCCAACTGGGCAGGCGGCTTCGCGGCCGCCCCGGGCCACAGGGCGCCCCCGGCCGGCGGTAGAAGCAGTGGCCCGGCCGGCGGTGGCGCGGGGGTCAGCATCTTAGAGGCCGCCTCTGCCCCATCACCAGCCTTGCTTTCCGGCCGGCTCATGAGTGGGGACAGTACCACCCGGGGTGCGGGGACGCCCCGTGAGTCCTCGGGCAGCTCGGGGCCAAACAGGCACCAGGGACTGAGCGCCCCACAGGAGGGAGGGCTAGCGCGGCTCCGCCTGGGCCCGGAAGGCTCCAGCAGCGTATCCAGCACACTGTCTAGCAGGGCGCCGTCCTTCTCCGGGGCGCAGGTGCCGCCGCCTCCTGTGCCCCCCGAAGCCTCGGCGCCGGGGTACGTGCCCTGTACACCTAACAGCGGCTGTCGCTCCTGGACCTTGCTGTCGGGGGGCTCTTGGCCCTGGCCGAGCCTGGGAAAGATCAGCCCGTCCAGGGAGACCCCGGTGGAGGCAACCGGAGAGGCCTGGCTCGCCCGGAAGGCACTGGCGTCCGGTCGACCCCGCTGTGGGGACCCGACCTCGCTAGGGGAGGGTGCGCCGCCTGCCGCGTGGGGTGTCCGGGGATCCTTTGCCTTTGCCTCAGTCATGACGACCCGAGATCCCCTTTTCTCCTCCCCTGTCTCCAGGGAGGAGGGAAAGGGGAAGGAGGAGGGGGTGTCGGTAATATAGGGGCCGAAGGAGGAGAGAGTGGCTGGAGTTGGCGAGGCACAGGGATCTCCACCTCCCGGGCGGGGGCGGTGCCCGTCAGCGCCCGCCCGCGCTGTGCATCCTGCGCTTGGTCGATGGCCGTGGGGTCTGTCCTGTGGCCGAGGCAGAGCGCCGGCCAAACTGTGGAAATCGGCTCCTGTCGTCTTGCCTGGGAGAACTCTCTGGCTTCTGTCCGCGCGAGAGACGCAGGAGCCCCAAGTCTGGCTCTGGAGTAGCGGCCGCTGCTGCTAAAGCAGGTTCCGCGCGGCTTGGTCTCCGGACTTTCTGGCTTCAGACCCGGGAGTGCCGTGCAGTTCGCGATCCCCGACCTCGGTCAGAGGTTAGCTCCGCTTTTTCACCAAAACCCGAGGGTAGCTTGGCCTTTTGAGTCAGTGCACCCCCAGGCGCGCCTCCGCCGGCTCACCTCCTCTGTAGCTGTCGCGGCTCAGTGGTGGAGCGCGAGCCGCCTCTGGCCGCAGATCCCATTCAAATACCAAGTGTGAAGCTGGCTTTTGTGGAGAATGCGAACCACAGCCGAACCATCACTGATACTACGAGGCTTAACCAGAGTACTAAGAACCCTCGCCAGGCTCCACAGCTTTCTAGTAACGCCTCCTCCCTCTAGGGAGGCCCGCCCAAAGCCCCTCCCCACCGCAACGGGACCAGAACCGAAACCCTGGAGCCCGTATTCCAATCCACTAGTTTGAATTTCACTGTGCCTGTAGCAGGTGCTTCTTAGAGGGAAGCTCATAAGCATGTCACATTTCGCACTACCAACTAAGAACTGTGCCAGTCAAATGGGGAAAAAAATGAATGGATTATAGGAAATGGAAAATTTTTGTGACCATTTCAGGACTTCAGTTTAATAGAGATTTAATATAAAAGACATTTAGCTAAATTGTCTTAGAATGACTATATCAAGAGTGATCTTGCATATTTTGAGGTTTTTTCTATGAATTCCATAACATTCTGGACTTGGACCACCTTGCCTCAACCTCCCAGAGTGGGCGCTGCCCACTGCGACTTGGCACTTCGGGAGTGGCAGATCACTGGCAACACTGCTCTGTCTGTATGGGGACTCTGGATGTTGTATGACACATGTTGATCAGCTCTAAGGAATACATTCCGATTCTTGGAAAATACCCACTTAAAGCCAGTTTCCTTTAGTTCTGGTTTACATACTATACCATAAGACCTCCAATAGAGAGAATGAACAGTATTCCCTCCTCTTAATATGCTTATTAAGAGTATTTATCTTATCTCTAAATTCATGACACTAGGGAGAGAGAGAGATTATGATACATATTTCAGATACAGAATTATAAGCTAAAATGTTTGGGCTACACCCAAGATCACCAGGTATCCTGACATCATCTTAATTTATGTTCAAAGTCATTCATTAATCACTTACTCATTGATCCTGTAATCAGTTGAACAACTCTTTTAGGGCGTCAAATGCATGCTAATGCCTCATAGCTTCTCCCACCGGGGTACACAGGATTCCTGGAGCCCCGAGAGGACAAGAGCCTGGGTCCCACAACTGCTGTGGGAAGACCCATATTAATGCGTAATTAGCATGCTAGACTACTGGGTTTGGGGGTTGATTATCCCAACAATTAATTAAGTGACTAGTTCTAGATATGCTTGAATTAGTTAGGTGCAGACAGGCTAAAGAGCCTTCCAGGAAACAGGTTATAGTATGTTAATGAGGCATCTAATAAGAAAACAGCGTGGGAAGTAAAGGGGAGCTTTATGGCTGGAGCATGGAGTTAGCGTGTGATGGAGGCAGCAGAGGTAGAAAGATGAACTAACTTATTGTTTTCATACTTACTTTCTTCAAACTTTCTTCTTTGCAATCTATCTTAAAAACACTTGACACGCCTTACTGAGTTATAATTCAGGTACTGTACAGTTCTTTCATGGACAGCATGCCATTCAGTGTGTATTTTTAGCATACTTAGTTGTGCAGTCATCACTATTGCCAATTTCAGAGCATTTGTAGAGCTCTTTAAAAAAATCAGACCCATCATCAGTAATTCCCCATTTCCCTACATTTCTCCTAGAAGCCATGAATCCATTTTCCATCTCTGTGGATTGGAGCATGCTACACATTAATGTCAATGGAATCAAACCATTTGTGGTCTTTTTGACTTCTTTAACTCAGTATATTTTCAAGATTCATCTATACTGTATGTGTATAATTACATCATTGCTTTATTGGCTGACATTTCATTGTGTAGGTATGTTGCATTTATTTACCAGTTGTTGAACTTTTAATTTTTATACTCTTTGGCTACTATGAAAAAGACTTATGAACATTCATATACAAGCTTCTGTGCAAACACATATGTTCGTTTCTCTCAGGTAAACACCTCAGACTGCAATTACTGGGTCATATGGTAATTCTCAGCTCTTAACTTTTTGAGGACTTGCCAGACTTTTTTCAAAGTAACAGTACATTTTATATTCTCAGCAGCAGTACATAATGTTAGAGTTATTCTATGTCTCTGGCATTTGCCCTTTTTATTACACACCTCCTAGTGAAGTGGGTCTTCACTCTGACTCTGGTTTTTATTTCCTTGATGGCTATGGCCACAGAATCTGTAAAATTTGGAGACTCTCAATGGCCCTGGAAGACAGTCTTCTGAAACCTTTATGTATCTTCACAGTCTTATGAAATAGGCACTGCTAGCCCCATGTCTTAGGTACTCTTCTCTTGTTCCTGGGACAAATACCTGACAACCAAAATGAAGGAAGGAAAGGTTTATTTAGCTCATTGTTACTGGAGGTTTCAGTCCATATTCAGCTGGCTCCAAGACAGAGGGAACATGGCAGAGAGCAGCAGTTCATGACAGCCAAAGAGCAACAACAACAAAGAGCAATGGCTACAGAAAGTCTGTCTCTCTGTGTCTTATATTACACTCAGGCTCTCTGCCTCAGGCTGAGGGAAGTACTCACACCCATAATCCCAGCAGTACTAAGACCCATAGTCTTGGATCACATATAATCCCAGTGGATCATGAGTTAATCACAAACTCTAGAAGTCCCCATCAGATGACTGCATGAGGCTTTGGGGGGATTAGACACAAACTATGACACCCTACTTTGCTGTGGGAACCCTGAGGCAAAGGATGACTCGGTGCAGTACTATGACAGTAGCAGAAGAGTCTGCACCCCAGCGACCCCTGCTAGCCTTCTCATGAGTGTGACTAGGTGGTGAATGGTTTTGAATTTGGTTCTCATTTGCTGCCATAAAATTAAGACCTGGCCTAATCTTTAATGTGAAGAATTCTATTTGATCTAATTTTCATTAGTTACAAAACTCCTCTCAAGCCATATTATCTATGCTGCTTTCATAAGAGTAAAAAAGTCTTTAAATGGGAAACGTAGTGCTGATGCCTGGCACTTTCTAATACTCATTTTGCCATGAAACTTGGTGTCGGGTGATTCTCATTGTTGGCACAAAAATCTACTAACTGTATGAACCTTGGAATGAGGCAAAATTCGCTCAAGTGTGATGGGGTAACTCCATGTATTCATGACAACTATTTTGAAAAGTTAAACTTGGAAGTTTTGTTTCCTTATAGTTCTCCAAAAGGGAACTTTATTAAGTTTATTAAGTTGAAATTATCACACAATAAGGGACATACATTTAGACTGTAGAGCTTGTTAATAAGATGCAAAATTTAAGCTGTACAATTTATAAAATTACATATATGTATGTCTGCCAAACACACGCATGCATCACCACAACCAAGATGACAAACATAACCTTTGCCCCCAACATTGTGCTTATAGTTTTTCAATGTCCTTGTGCTACTTTTTATCTGTTTCCTATGCCCTCCCCTCACTACCTCTACTGATATCCCTGAAACCACTAATCTGCTTTTTAGCACCATATATTAGGGTTTAAAGATTCATATTTGGTTTAATAAGCATCATAAGTTTCACACAGGATTATAATTTTTAGATATAATGTTTTCTATACATCTCTAATAGGCTTCATTGTAGAGTACTTTAAATTTAGGGAAGAGTTAAGCAGATAATAGGGAAGGAACATGTAACCTTTGTACAGTCTTCCTTATTATTAGCATGTTGTGTTTCTAAAGTACATTTGTTATACTTAATAAGCTGCACTGACACTGCTGTGTCAAGTGATAACACGACTTAGAATTCTTTGAGTCTTTATTTGACATTCACTTTTCTTCCCAGGACCCCAAGCAGGGTAGCACATTTTGTGGTGGTTGTGTCTCCTTAAGCTCCTCTTGGCTGTGCCAGGTTCTCAGACTTTCCTTGTATTTCAAGACCTTGACAGTTCTGGAAGGTATCATAGGATACCACTCTGTGAGTGGGCTGGGGCTTGAGCTTTGAGGAGGAAAATCAAAGAAGCAAAATAAAATTATTGTGTCCTATAGGAGAATTTCTACTGAAACATCATGTAACTCAGTTGTGCCCCAAATTTTCTGATCCAGGAGATTATGGGGCCACAGAGGAATATGATTGATGATGTATAGTGTGCCTAAGGAGAGTCACATGGAGAGAAAACTTTCTCTCAGGCTTTCACAGTGAGCAAACTGGTCAAGCAATGGCCGTGACTCATTCACATGGCTGACACTGACAAGGGATCTACAAAGTGTGGTACAGGGTTACAGGATATACCCTGAGGGTACCTGACTAACCTTATCTGGTACAAAAGTTACATTTCTTGTTATATAGATTTTGCTTTACCTAAGTCTTAACCATCCAGCAGAAAAGTATAAAAATGGAGGTATATAAAGTAAAGTCATATTAATATACTGAGCTGTGAATGGCTCAAGTCAACAACCTCTGTAGATAATCCATTTCTATTGTGAACTGCTGATTTGTGTTGGATTGTTTTATTTTAAAAAATATATATATATATGAAATTAGTTCTCCATGTTTTGAAAATATGTATTATTGTATGTTACCCTGTTTGTCATTTTTTTCTATTTGTTTTTGCTATTTTTCACTCTTCAAGTTAAAATACAAATAAATGTAAAAAAAATTATTGTGTCTTGTCCATACATACCAACAGGGAACTCTAGGCCTGCTGATGTGAATCTTGGTCACCAGGAGGTAGCAAGGTTTGTCGGGGTCCCTTACTCCATTTATTTGTCTTTCTTTCTATATTGTATGTGCTCAAGGGGGTCTCTGTGAGTCACTTAGGGTCATGGGGGAGTAGGAAGTTATCCTCTTTCTCCTTTGGATGGAATAGACATGTAATTCTTTTGGAATCACATGGAGGATCTGCCTTATCTGCCCTTTGCTATTTTATTCAGTCTTTCACATATGTCATTATGGACTCATTTTGTTTATCAAAGTGTTGTTCCAGCTTTTAGCCTTAGAAGAATCTCTTTTAGTCTACTCCTGTGCCTCTTGATGTATTTCCATGGAGACAGAGATGGGGGAAGGAGGAAGAGGGATACATAGAGAAGCAGAGAGACAAACTGAGAGGTACAGGCAGGCAGATAGATGGACAGACTGACTGACTGACTGACTGACTTTCTTGCTTCCTGGCATACAAGGACTCCAGACTCATCTTGAATTTTTCTTTCTCCAGTCTTAGAATCAACCATTTCACTAATGAATTTTAATTTTTTTAAATTGGTAGACAAGATTTTTTTTGAGACACATTTTCACTATGATGCCCAGCATGACCTTGAACTTGTGGGCTCCGATCTCAGCCCCACAAAGTAGCTGGGACTATGAGCGTGTGCAGCTGCTACTCTCTGATTTTTTAAAATAGCATTGGAAATGAAGATCTGGTCACTAAATATGCTCTACATTAGCTTCAGTTTCATAAAGTTTTATGTAATAATGCATATGCTTTTGTCATTTAGTTTTATTCAGTCAGCAAAATTATTTTAGATTCAGCTATATTGTACTATGTGTGAATAGTTCCGTCTTTACTGCTGAGTAGAATCTCATTTTATAGCTGTAACTTGGTCTGTTTACCTGTTGACAAGCATTTCTAATATTATAAAGAAGCTACTATGTAAATGTGCACACAACTATTTGTTTAGATATAACCTTTTTATGGGAGAAGGGTCTACAAGGTGTTCAGCATCTCACTACTAGATCAGACTCATAGTGATTCTCCTGCTTACAGCCTCCCAGGTGTGGGATTACAGGCAAGTGCCACCATGCCCAGTCTCAGTCACTGTCTCACTGCAGCTTAAGGTGGGGCTGGCAAGGCAGGACTGACTGGGGATGAAACCCTCAGCCCCTGTGCCTGCTTGCAGGGCAGTTTAATCTGCTGAGTTATTTGACCAGCTCTTAGATATAACTTTTAGTTTCTCCTGGGTAAGTGAAATGATTAGATAAGTTAGAGTTCCATGGATTGATCATTCCTTCCATTTATATTGAAACCTAATCACCAGCATGCTGACCTTGGGAAGTGATTAGGGTCCTGGAGAGCTGCCTCTCAGGGCACAGTCAGAAGACACCATCTGTGAACTGGGAAGGGAGCCCTCACAGGGAACAGAACCTGGCATGTTGACCTTGTATTTCTTAGCCTCCTGAATTGCAAGAAACAAAATCTCTGTTGTATCTAGATACCCTGTTCATGGTATTTTGGGATAGCAGCTTAGATTGACATATGTTAACTTCATTATCAGGCAGTTTTCCAAAGTGTTTTCTATCATTTTTTATTCCTATTAGTATATTAGATTCTAGCTTTTCTATATCCTGAAAAGCAATTGGTGTGGCTAGTATTTTAATTTGCATTTCCCTAAAGATCATTTTTTCATGTATTTATGTGACATATGCATATTTCTTCTCCCGTATATTTTGCTTGCTCAAATCATAGGTAGAAACTTTCATTGGTGGCTGGATTTAGAGTGTGATTCTGGGATCAAGGGCATTTGCTAAATTAGTCCATAGATTGGCTTGGCATCATTCTGGGGAAGAGAAAAGGTACCCTCTGAGATGTGCTCACTGCCCACCCTAGAGCAAGGAGCCTGGATGAAATGTGAGCACAGTCAGTTGGGGCTTGTAGCTTTCTGCCTTATGCTGCTGCCCCTCTGCTGTTTCTCCTCTGTGATATCCTTCTGCCAGGCCCTTCTGCCTTGGAGCCAGCCAACTATGAGCTAACACCTCTACAAACTGAGAGCCTAGTAAACATTTCCTCCTTTAACTTTGAGTATTGGATATTTTGTTTCAGCAAGGAGAAAAGTAACTCACACAGAATTTAGTCCTAGAAGTGGGACCTTTGCTGTGACTGCATCTGACCATGTGGCTTAGGAGCCTTTGGAGCTGGCTTAGGGGAAGAGTTAGGAAAGGTTTGGAGATGCCCGGTGAAAAAGGAGAGCTAGACTATCTGAGGTTGTACTTGATGGGAGAGCCTAGTCAGAGTTCAAAAGAACTGATAGAAAAGTTGCCTGTAAAGACCAGTGTCCAGAGGTATCTGCTGAGAAGGACTGCACTGGCTGTTGGATTCCTGACAATGTGTGTTATGGCTTGGCAGAAGGTTTGTCTGCATTTTTCTCACATCCAAAGACTTTGCCTGAGACTGAGATTATGAGCACCATAAACAATCTGCCAGAAGAAATTTCAGGGCAGCCTAGTGTTGAGGCCATGGCATGGCTACTGTTTGGAGCTTTGACTCAGGTTGTGTTGAGAATCAAGAGCAAACAGCTTAACAGAATAATGCAAATGTTTTAAGTTTGGCCAGAAAGGAAATTTCAGTGAAGAATGGTGGCAGCCTAGGGAAGTTGTTCCTTGGGATTTGATTCTTAGACACCTGAACACTATAGCCAAGAGAGACGGAGCCTGGCTAGTGCTCCAGCTGGCCACAGGTCTTGGCATCATCCACATAGTGCTGATTTGGGGCACATTCAGAATGCAAAAGCTGTAGAGTCATTAAGGCTTCCACCCAGAATTCAGAAGGAGGCCTCACAGGCGAGACAGTGTGTCTCTAAGAGGGCAGTGTGTAGCTGTGAGTGTGAAGCTGAATACTTGGGCTACAGTGGGACCCCAAAAGGGCGGAGAAGCCAGGAGCATGGATCATATGAAGAAAGCTGCAAGGAGTGAGCAGTGCTGGCTGAAGGGAAGCCATGGAGCTGTAGGCACACAGAGTGCTGTGAGATACAGCCTCCCAGGCCCTTTGGTGTTCATGTCTTGCCATAGATCGCCTCGAGGGCTGGACCTGCCTCAGGTACTACATGTGGAATTACACAACTTATTGTTTGTCCTGCTGAATTTTGGACTTGCTTTGATTCCATTCCTTTGTATCCTATTTGTATCTTTTGCAAAGGTAATAAATATTTATGTTGTTCCATTGTATGTTGAAACTGTTAAACTTCTCATTTATAAAGGTACTCTCAGCTAAGGGTTTGCCTTAAATCTCACAGAAGACTTTGGACTTGGACTTTTCAGCTGTGCTGAAACTGCTAGGATGTCAGCAGCTCTTAGAGATGGACTAAATGCCTTGTGCATAAAGATGTGTCCAGGGATGGAAGGCTATGTTTTTGTCCATATATCCCCCAAGAGTGTCTTGCTGTCATAGGTGGGGCATTTTAGAGGTGACTGGATCTAGAGTGTATGATACAAAGATTAATTTTGTAACACTGGGACCAAGGACACATGATTACTAAATTAGTCCTTTGATTAGTTTGGCATAGTTCTAGGGAGGCCCCACCCTGAGTGGTTAGCCTGGATGAAACATAAGGGACAGAGAGCAGATTGTTTTGTCACTTGTGGCTCACAGCTTGCTGCCTTCTGCCTGCCATGAGCTCTTTCTGCTCTATTATGCCCCTGTGCCATCCCACGCTGCCTTGGAGCCAACATGCACCAAATAAGCCTTTCTCCTTTAACTTTTGGTGTTGGGTGTTTTGTCTATGCAACAAGAAAAAAATAAGACAGATGGTGCTATGAATGAGACCTACATTGGTTTTGTGCTCCTGTGTAATAAACTAGTACAGATGTAATGGCTTAAAAACATCTAGTTATTATCTCACAACCTCCACTGATGAGAAGTTTGGGAGTCACTGAGATGCACTGCTCAGGGCTCAGGGGTTGCCTTCAATGAAGCATCCAGCACTGCAGTCCCATCCGAGGAATGACTGGTCAGGTCACCAGCAGCATCCCTTGCAGCTAGAGTTCTGATTGTTTCCATCTTTTACTTGTGCTTTTTCAGGGCTTCTGCTAATTCAGACTCACCCCCATCTATGTAGTCTCCATTTTAATTCACAATAAATTCATTTGGGATCTTCATAAAATCTGCAAATTTACTTTTATAATAAATGAAAATAATCATGGGATTGAAATATATTATTGGTCTTTTGACTCAATAGATTAGCTTGTGTGCAACAAGGAATGGGACTTTTGAAGATCATTTTAATTATACATGACTTCTGTTCTATATTGTACATTTTCAGTGTTCATAACAATTGATTCTTTACTTGGAGATATGGGAGTGGGCATTCCTTCCATTTTCCACATTTCAGGGAGAAGCAGTCTTTTGCTGTTCAGTGTATTGTCTGTTTTAGAGTTCTGTGCATGCCCACTTCTCAGGTTGAGGAAGTTCTCTTTTATTTTGAATTTGGCAAAAACATTTACTATAAATAGATACAGGTTCTCATCATCTGTTTCTACACCTGTTGAGATAAACATTTTTCATAGTATTGTGTATTACATTAGTTGAGTTTTGGATGTTAAACCAAACTTGTATTTCAGGGTTGAACCCCATTTTGTCATGATGTAATAGTTTCATTTATAAAAGGCTATTTTATAATTTTAAACTTTTTTCATAAAGTATACTAGCCTCCTTTATTTTAATGATTTTGCTTAGTTTTGATTTCATGAATTCCAAGATACATAAATGGTATATTTTCATATCAATAGAACAAAATAAAATGTCTGACTCTGCAAAAATACATGTACTTTGACACAAGTCTTCTTTCAATGTTGGCTGACTACTGTGACAGCAGCCATGGTGCTCAAAGCAAGCCTGATACTTACTTAAACAAAAAAGGATGAGTGATGTTTGTCCTGTGTGACTTTCAGCTTTTGTAGTAAACTAAGGTACCATTTATTCATTTCAGAAAATCAGCCTGCATACATCACTAAATGGTTAGGCATAGTATTTTAAACATTCTCTGAGAGTTTCACAGACAGCAAATTGGTCAAGCAGTAGCTGTGACTCCTCCACATGGCTGACACTGACAAGGATCTACAGACTGGGGAACAGGGCTTCAAGGTAAATCTTGAGGGGATTTGACTGACCTTGTCAGATATAAAGTCACATTTTTTGTTAAATAGATCTTTTTTTATCTTGTTCTTAACCATCCAACAGAAAAGCATAAAAATGAGGCATAAAAAGTAAAGCCATATTAATATGCTGTGCTATAAAAGGCTCAAGTCAACAACTTCTGACATTGCCAGTCCTACAGATAACCCACTATTATTATGGACTACTGGACTACGTTGGATTATTTTACTGAATTCATGCTCCTGCAATATTTAAATGGCAATGGAATATCCATCTCTGACAAAACAAAAAACAACAAAAGGGGATACAAATGAAGAACCATTTTGTATCTATATGCAAAATGGGATATATATATACCTACTTCCTCTTAATTGAATGAGAAGAAAGATTTGTACTAATAGTGTTTGGACAGGATATCATGTCTGCATCTTGCGCTATGAACAACCACTGTGAAGACAACAATATGCAACGTGTTAATTATTGAAACTGTCCTACTGATCAGTTTTGAAACTGTCTCATTGCTATTTTGCAATAAAATTAAAAAAAAAATTAAAAAAACAAAATCTTCAACATTTCTGCACTCGCATATAATGTTTATAGAATTTCATTACATAAGTATTATGTTCAGGTAAGGATATTGAATCTTGAAGATTTAGAGCTGGCTATGGGAAGAGCCAGAACTCAGTACTAGGGCTTGTGATATCAAATCTAGTGTATCATCACAAGTTGTACTTCTTCTTTTGTACATGGAATAGTGTGGAAGCATTTAGATGCTCTAAAGAATCAACAGTATGAACACATCCGGATAGGCAGTTGGGCCCCCAAAACCTGTGATTTGGCTAGTTAAAATCTTTTCATGATTTAGTCAACTTTCAGAAATAAGGGTCGATATTTGCAATTCTAGTTTAAGTAACTTACATAATTGCAAAGGGTCACTTGAAAGTGAAAGCACTTGGTGAACCTACAAAGGAAGTAACCTACAAAGTCCCTGTCTGACCTTCCTGACCACCCTTGGTTCTGAATTCAGTGCCCCATTACACCCATAGGTTATTTAGGCACTTCTGCACAGACAGTGGCTGTCCCAAAAAGTGTCCTTTTATTTTATAACTCTATCAGGTAGGCCATATTTTGACTCCAAGTCATAGAGTTCTCAACAAAATGCAGCTTGCATAGTAGATGCTGTCTGACAGGAGGTAAGAGCTGATCAGCCCTAGAGCTGGTCCAGGCCCCAGACTCCTCCACCTTTCTCCCTGGCTGGATTCAGGGGCTGGAGTTTTGGTTTTGTCTTGTTCTCCAGTGTTAAAGCTTCGGGTATCCAAACCTCACGTAACTTCTGGCAAAATCACTAGGCATGAACATTCCTCTTAGCATTCTGTCTTTCTCTTCTCCTTCCCCAACTCCTTCAGGGAAGAAAATCTTACCCAGAAGCGTACCTCATCGACATTCTATCAAGACTTGCTGGCTAGACCAGAGTGATCTGCTGAGCTCTAAACCAGTGACTCAGAGGAGGATGGGATCAGACTAACCCTGAGTCGTCTCCTGCAGCAGGTGTGCAGCTCTGAGCACTTTGCTACCAGCATGTGCATAAAACTGAGGTGGGGTCAGACAAAAATGCATCTCTGTAGTTTGGGGATATGGACATTTGTGCTACAACGAATGGCTTTTGTCATTATACTGAAGTCTCATTTCCCTCAGATTCCTAAATAATACTTAATGCAAACTGAGAAATTCACCTGAATGTCTCACTTATTTCTGTAAATCCAATGTTTTCATACATTTATATTAACAATTTTAAAAAATACATTGTTACTGGACAATCTATCTGTGACTGCTCACAGTGGCTATCAACTCAAAATATTTCCCATGTGCTTTGACATCTTCAACTCTCTGCACTAATTACAGGTAACTATGGTTCTCATTTCTTTGGGTTTGGAGTTGAGCATGTAGACCTTTTGCAGTTACACACCGGCACATTTGTCACACTTTGGTGTGGTTGGTCTGCATGTACTTACATAGATTTGGCTTTTACTTACTTCAGCTTCAAAATAGGTAGAATATATAAAGAACTTAAAAAACCCTCCCAAAGTAAGAGACCTAATCAAGGGATAAATGAGATGAACAGACACTTCACAAATAGCCAGTAGATGAATGAAGAAGCACTTGGCAACACTGGCCAAATGCAAATTGCAACAACATTTGGGCTCCACCTTACTCCAGAAACAGGAGCCATCATTAAATCCAGTAATAATAAATGCTGAAGGGGCTGTGGGGCAAAAGGGACCCTTCTGTGCTATTGGTGGGAGTGTGAATTAGTGAAGTCACTTTGAAAACCAATATAGATGTTCCTCAAAAACTGAAATTAGAGAGTGAATATGTCTTAGCTATCCTCTTCTAGATATTTCTCCCAAATAGTTATAAACAGCTCATTATAGTGATACATACATACACATATTTATGTCAGCACAATTCATGACAGCTCAAATCCTACAAGTCTACCAACAGATGAACAGATAAAGAAAATGTGGTATGATGGAGTACTACTCTGCCGTTGAGAATGATAAACTTGGGGCTAGGGAGATAGCTCTGTAGTCTAAGTGCAAGGACCTGTTTGATCCCTGGTACTGCATCCTGGCCTGGCCCAGCACTGAGATGGCTACCAAAACCGGTTCTGATGGCACAGTTGTAATCCCAGTGCTGTAGAGGCTGAGACAGGAGGATCACTATTAGCTCAAGCTAGAAAAATAGGTTTGGAGTCCATAATGTTAAGGGAAATAAACTGGACACAAGACTTTAAATGCCACATGGTTTCTCTTCTGTGAAAAACCCAAAGAATAAGTGAAGAACAAAGTAAAAGATAAAAGAAAATAGGGAGATAGATCTTTTTCACAGGGGAAGGGAATCAAAATAGAACGAGGATGAGGAAGGAAAGGGAAAGACAGAAAAAAATGAATTAATGTGTGCTATGTGCATGCACCAATCTTCCACAAGGAATGTAGACATGTGCTACAAGCATGTGTTAACACAACTTAGAAGATATTTCAACTTTTGATTTTGTAGTGCAGTTTTTTCCCTATAGTTTTGTTTTAATTTAATTAATTAATTTATTTATTTTTGAGACAGGGTCCTGCTATGTTGTTTAGGCTGGTCCCGAATTCACTGTGTAGCACAGACTTGCCTTGAATTCCTGGCCATCTTCCTCTGTCAGCCTCACAAGTGCTGGGGTTACAGGTGTGCACCCCACAGTTTTTAGGGAATTTTCTCAGTTACTGTTAAAAGCCGATGTGTAGGCTATTTATGATGAGGAAAGATGAAGCAATATAAGTGTTAAAGAGAAGTTTTTTATACTCTATAGTTGATGTTTCCAAGAAGCACAAATCTTGTGTTAGTAAGAGTAGGGTGCCATAACATTAGCAAGTCACATGAAGATCAAAAACCATGTCAGGACTCCGTCTAGATGTGCCCTCAACCTCCTGGGTCACGAGGAACTTTGCGGAGGTGGCTGGATTTGGAGTGTGTCATGCTGGGACTAGACGTGTGATTCCCAAGTGCACTGTCTGGGGTACACGGTGATGGGGGCAGGTGATGAGAAGCCCCTGGGGTATAAGGGCTGCCCAGCCGAAGACCCTGTACCACAGGGTTGATTAGAGGGAGCAGTGAGGGCTGCTGTGGTCACTGCCTTCTGCCCACCATGGACTGTGTTCTCCTCTCTGCTGCCCTTCTGCTGGGTCACCCTGCCTTGGAGCCTGCCACCTATGATACAAAACCTCTACAAAGTCTAAACCAAAGTAAACCTCTCCTCCTCCAACTTTGGGTGTTGGATATTTTGTTTCAGCAACAAGAGAAGTGAGCAAGACATACCATAAAATAATTTTTTTTTTACCACATTTTGCAAACTGATCTTTTGGAGCAGAGGTCATACATAAATTATATCTTAAATTTGTGTTGATGATATAAAATTTGAATTTAGGAAGGGAAAAAGGCATAACATAATATTATGGGTAACTTCGATAAAGTTAATAAGCACAATTGAGGTGTAAAATAACATGCTTTTTCTGGGTTAAACACGGAAAATATTTTCTTATGGATATTTATAAGAAGATCACTAATAACTGTACAGCTGAGTTTAAACTAAATATGAAATATGTAACTTAAATTGTTCTATAACTCAGTTTTCTCAGTTGCATTTTGTTGAATTCAATATAATCATAAAGGAATTTTGAAAAGTGAAAGGAAGATAAAGAGCATACCCATACAGATAACAAAGCATATGGTAAATAAAATATCAAAATATGTGATCAAGTGCAATGACAAAATTTCTCCTCCCTTCAGGCTACATATTATTTTTAGATGTGCGCCAGACTCAGGTCTCACAAAACAAGCTTCGTGTTTTCTGTGGTTCTGATTCTTTCTTTTTATAACTATGCACTTCATTGAAGACCATCAAACTCGAGTTTAGAAGAAAATGTAGTTTTACAATGTCAGTTGTTGTGGAAGTGTGATATACAAGGCACAACCTTTTCTAATCCTGGACAGCTACTCTCTCTCTCTCTATATATATATATATTTTTTTTTTTTTTTTTATTTCACCCTATTTTTTTATTTTTTATTTTTATTTTATTGAACTACAAATGTCAATCAGACAGTTTCAAGACACCTTAACAATACAGATTCGACAAATTGATACATTGCAAACTGTTTTCATAATGTTTTGGTATTGTACAAGGTGCATACATGATATATTTACAGATATTATTTTAGCAGATATCTCTTATCAGTGAATTAAGAGTGTAGCTGCTTACTTATCTTATTTTTTATGCCTGAATTATATCAAAAATTCAATAATTATTTTTCTAGTGGATGACCGTAGTACTAGAAGCTGACATAATATCCTGTCCAGCCACCATTAGTGCAGATCTTGCCTCTCATGGAATTATATAGAAGCACAGCGTTATCTATCCCAACTGTACTGTCTATACACATACATCATTATTTTTTCTTTCTATACCCCTTCCTTTGTCTACAACTGTCAAAAGTGGGCACTCCATTGTCATTCAACTAACTTAAGTGCTTGAACTCGACACCACAATCCAACACAGTCCAACATTCTACAACAATAGTGAGTTATTCAAAGAAATTGTCGACCATAGCCATTTACAGCTCAGCGTAATATTATGGCCCCACAATGTATAATTCATTTTTATACTTTTCTGCTAGATGGTTAAGACCTAGATAGAGAAAGACTTATATACCAACACATGAACTTTATATTTCCTATGTGGTCACTGAAGTCCTCTCAGGGTTTATCTTGTAGTCCTGTACATTATTCTGTAGTTCCTTTGTCTGTGTCATCCATGTGGTTGAGTCACGGCCAATGCTTGAACAGTTACTCTATAGAGCAGCGCCAACACACTGGAGAAAGGACGTGAGAAGGTCTCAAATGGAAACAGCCATCTATGCTTCTTGACCTGGGAAATTTCTCTACCTCTGTCTCCCTCTCTCTCTCTGTCTCTGTCTCTCTCTCTCTCTCTCCCAGATAAACCTCATGGCTGTCTACTCTGAATCAGATTTTACAATATGTGAGTATTGTTTCAATATGTAGATTCTATTTTATTTTTAATGAACTTTGTTTACATTAGGTTTACAGTACTCACCCTATCCCATTGTTATTTTCTCTTTTGAGGACTCCATTTATGCAATCAATCTTTTATTTACTTCTATTTCTTTTTTTGTATTTACTTTCTGTAAACTATATTGTATATTAATTTCCTAGGATTTATATAACAAATTTCTATACATATGATAGCTTAAAAAGAAAAAAAAGAAATGGATTCTTTCAGACCTGCAGACTAGCAGTCCGCAGTGGGGCGCCGGCGAAGCACGCTCCGTCCGAAGGTTCTAGGGGAGATTCGTTTTTTCCTTCCGTAGAGCTTCTTGCGGTTCTCCACGGTGCCTGGCTGGCCTTGCTGCGTGTGCCTCTGACCTCTGTCCCTGTCTTTATCTGGCCCTCTCCTCTGAGCACCTATTGTGTCTTCTTAAGTGAGCTCCAGTCTTGACTTAGTGCCCCCTAATCCAGTATGATTTTATCTCAAGATCCTTATCACATATTCAAAGATCCTCTTTCTAAATAAGGTCAAAGTTACATGTCTAGGGAAAGCAACTATCTGTTTTGGCAAGGAACACAGATCAATCTAGTGCACATGGTATATGCTTTTCCTCCAAGTTTCAGAAAATCATTTCCTTTGCAGGTAATTTCAAACATACAGAACAATTTCAAGGAAGGTACGAAATCTCCCTTTTTACTTAGATTTCTCAACTTCTTTTACTGTTTGCTTTATTGTTCATTTAATATAATCTAATTTTACCTAATCTGTGATAGTGCATATATCCATCTATAAGTATAAATAAATTCTTTTGTGAACTGTCCAAGAGAAAATTGCACAAATCATAGTTAAACTCCAAAGTATTCTGGTTTTCATGTCCTAAGAAAAAGTATACTATTTTTTTTTTTTTTTTTTTTTTTTTGGTGGAACTGGGTATTGAACTCAGGCCCTTGTGCTTGCCAGAGAAGCACTTATTCTACTGAGCCATCTCCAAGGTCCCCATTCTCTTACATTTACATAGTATGTTTATCACTTTCAGGAAACATAACATTGGTGCAATACTTACAATATTTCTACTTGTCTCACCTTAATGAATAGTGCTTCTTATAGCATGTTACCTCTAGAGCAAAATCATGAATTATATTTAGTTATTGTGTCCTTATAATACCCTGTACTTTGTTGTTTTTAATTTTTATTTATTTATTATTTAGTGATCCTCCTGTCTCAGCCTCCCCAGTACTGGTATTACACCTGTGTGCCACCACCCCTGGTTTGGGGGCAGCACGGTGCACCTGGGACTCCAGAGCCAGCATGACCAGGGATCAAACTTGGGTTCTTACACTTGCCCTTGCCAGGCAGGCACTTAGAGCACAGAGCTATCTCCCCAGAAATCGCCTGTACTTTCAATTAGCTCTTTTCCTATAGTACTTTATGACTTTGACATTGTGAATTATACATGCCATTATAAAAATAGAACAATCCTCATATTTCCTTAGTTTGATGTTTCTTATGATTTGATTTAAAGCCTCCCTGGTTACTCCATTAGAAATATAATTTTTGAGAATATCACTTTTAGAAGTAGGCACACAGTCCATCAGCCCTTCACTGCAGACATCAATTTACTGCGCAGTTGCTATTTTTTTCTTCTAGTTTTACTGTTACAGTTAATAATTTTATTTTCCTTACTTCAATTAATCTCCTACCTTTCTTAGAACACTCCTATAAGGAAAAGCTCTCTGTTCTCCTCTCTTGCTGTCCTCCCTCCCTCCTGCTTCCTGTCCCTATTTCTCATCAAAATTGATTCATAGATGCTAAGTCTTCCAAATTTCAAATTTTTATTTTTTAGTACTATCCTTAATGTAGCACTTAAATTGTTCTAGATTTGGCCAGCAAGAGTCCCTTCACATTGTCTTCTTGGTCCTTTTAATATGCTCAAATCAGTTTCTTTAAAAAAAAAAAAACTTTATGATAACCATATGAACTAAAATAATTTTGCATTTCCTTTCCTAGTTGTTGAATCATCCATTTCTTCCCTTAGGAAATTTGGCTGAATTTAGTGGAAAATGCAATTATGAAACAAAACTGAGGCTCTCCTTGTGTTTATTGCCACCGGGGTGTCATCTTAGCTTGAGGGCCTTTTCAGCAGATGGAGTTCAGAAGTGTGTGTGTGTGTGTGTGTGTGTGTGTGTGTGTGTTTGGTCATACATATAAGATCTGTATACTCTGTTTTATAGAATCTCATTAACTATGAATGTATTGGACTTCAAAATTTGTTATGATATTCCAAATGCAGCCAGTCACGGGGAGATTTCTTTGGTTTCCCCAAATCACTTTATGCTCCCTACTCCTCAGGTGAAAGTGCCTGTTTCCAGCTCCAACGCACATACTCCGTTATGCCCGAAATGGTCTGACATCTCATCACGGTTTAGATCTAAAGTGTCTCGCAAATAGCTACACTGTCTTTATTTAATGATAAGAGACATACGGTACAATAATGTCTGTAAGTATAATATCATGTATGCACCTTCTATGATACCAAAACATTATGAAAACAGTTTGCAATGTATTAATTTATCAAATCCATCTTGTCAACGTATCTTAAAACTGTCTCATTGATATTTGTACTTCAATAAAACAAAAATTAAAAAATAAAAATTAAAAAAATTAAGTGTCTCCCCTGCCCTGCAGTCCCCTGTTCGTAGTGACGCTTCTGCAGGGTGGCTGACTGTGGGGCTCCGTACTCACTGGTGCATCCACGGAAGAGTTCAGAGCTGCACGTGCTGTTCCATGGAACCCGCACGCGCCACAGGCGGGGTCCCTGGAGAGTGGCCCAGGCCTCATCTTCCTCTGCAGCTCCGCCCTCAGCTCTCTTCCTAACGTCGTCTTGGGCGGAGGGCTTTTCCTCTTCCAGGTCCTTCAGCCCTTCCCACTTCTGCCTTAGAACCAGCCAACCGTGGACACCGCGAGTCAACATAAACCTCTCCTCTGTGGGCGTCCAGGACTGTGTCCCAGAGAAGCTAAGATGACCATGGCAGACTGTCGCAGCCATCCCTAATAAAATGCCTGCAAAGATTCCAGGTCGTGTTTGCTTTTCCTCTCTCTGTCCCTTCCGTAGCCTGACAAGAGAATTAAATATCATGCTTATTGATCATTTTAGATTTGTTCTTTTATTTTCTCTCCAGTATGATCATGTTCTTTCTTTCTTTTGTTCTTTCTTTCTTTCTTTCTTTCCTTCTTTTTTCTTTTCTTTTCATTTTTCGTCTGTATTTTAGGGGAGGGTCTACAGGGTGTTCAGGGTCTCAATATTAGACTGGACTCTTGGAGAACAGTGCATTGTGCATTGTACCTCCTTGTTTAATGGTCCCTGCTAAAGACTGCTTGGGAGGAGTTTGTGCTTTTCCAGAATGTATCAAAGGACCGATGACACTGTAGACATTTTATATCAAGCAAAGAAAGATGAACAAATTACTCTAAGTTTTGAAAAGAGAAGACAGAACTACAAAACCAAGGAAAAGTTTTAGCTTACTTTTCTTATACAAAAAAAAAAAAAAAACCTTGGAAATGTATATAGCATATAGGAAAAATGCCTATAGAAATAAGATAGGTCTGGGGAGTTAGCTCAGCAGTCTAATTGCCTGCCTGGCAAGAGCAAGGACCCGAGTTTGATCCCCTGAACCACATGCTAGCCACTGAAAGCGGGCGTGGTGGTGCATGCCTCCAATCCCAGCACTGCAGAGGCTGAACACAGGAGAGTCACTTCTAGTCGGAGCTGCGTAGTACCAAATAAACAAATAAATAAATAAGATTAGAAATAAGATAGACTGAGAACATATGAGAAAAGGAAGTCAGGTTCTGAATGGTAAGACAGGATTATGTTCAGAGAGAGCGGTGGGTCTTGATCAGAAGGGGACCGCTGAGGGGCTCCTCCCCGAGAGCACAGGTGTGCTCAGGAGCTCTAGGTGCTGGAGTAGGCATTAAGAAAGGCAAAATGCTCTATTCAGTAATCCTAGGTTGAGAAGTGCAGGTAGGTTATTGTCTGAGGGAAAAAAAAGGCAACCTTGAAAGCGTGAAGGGCTGGGGAGAGGGCGAACCCACGCTCATCTGCGCCCCAGTTTTGTGAGACCTTTCTGTGCTGCTGAAGCTTTAGGTCATTGCATTTGTTTTGGGTGTTTTGCAAGCAGGACCTTCAGTCTTCAGCTTGTCACAGCCCCCTCACTCTGCCCCAGCACCCGTCCTCCATCCCAGGCATTTCTGTTTGCTGTGTGGCCTTTTAAGGCCCAAACAACTGGACTGGCAAATCTATATGATCTTACCCAGCCTGTGTGATTTTCAGGCAAATTCCTTGGAGATATTTGTGAGCAGAAAACTCCATTTCAGGTCACTTGAAACAAAGAGTAAATTCAGAAGGGGAACCAGAGAGTGTTTCCTTTCCTGCTGAATTCCACTACTGTGTCTTCCCAGGCACTGATTATTAAATTCTTTTGTTTTCCTGTACAAAGTGCAATCTCACTAGACATCTGTTCTCCTCTTGTATCAAATTTTGAATAGAAGCAAGTCACTGCCAAAGCAACGGAAGAGGGATTCTTTTGCACTAATCTTATGTGTGTTGCACAACCACATATCGAAAGGTTTTCATTCACAAATAGATGTTTTCATCCATAAGTATTAGAAATTATGTATGAAAGAAACAGAAATATTGATACAATTAAGAAAAATCAATTTTTCCAATGTCTGGAAAAAGCCCACTATTTAATAGTTCTGAAAAGTTCTAACATTATATGCTTCTGATTCTCTGAATGGGTTGTGGAGGCTCCTGAAATGAAGATTTGATAGAAAACCATTAGCTAACTTAGGCCAGGTCCAAGGTGACCACCCTTTCCATGGCAAAAGGAGGGCTCTTTCTGGATGGTGGGAACAGCCCAGACATGAGGGTCATTCTCCCGCAAAGTTGTTCCTTTGTCATTCCTTCTATGTGTTGACTTTCATATGAAGAGATGACAAACACAGCATATCCAACGTACAATACTAAATGCTATCTACTCTATTAAACACTGCACTACCTTCTTTTACAAAATCAGGATTTTAAAAATATTTACAATTGCAAAATAGTATATCCTATCTTTATAGCATATTTCCAAAATAATTAATAGTCCTTGCCTTAGTAGGCTTTTTTTTTTTCTACACTAGGGATTGAACTCAGGATCCTGTGCTTTCCAGGCAAGGGTTTATGTCAATGAGGTAGCTATTACCCTGGCCCACCTTGATAGGCTTTTTAATAGTTCCATTTTAAATTTGATTTTCAAAGAAAACATGTTCCTAGTGAACACTTTCAATCACTATCTCATAAACCTGGAGGAGAGATAGTTCAAAGAGAATTAAAGTTATGTTGAGAGCTATTTCTGAATTTGTTGAAGATCTTCATCTCAAAAATTACTTTTCTTTGGCCAATAACCTGACTTCTCTTTAATACTTGTAATTCTTGGTAACTTTTTGGCTCTATTCCTTCATTCCTTCTATTTCTTCATTAAGATGATTCTTGTCTTCACCAACAAGACCCAACATTTCAGGATGAGTCGGGGAAGGCTTGGGTAGCTGATCACTCCAGGGAAGCTTCAAAGGGAAGACCTGAAGTGCAGCTTTCAGCTGGAGATGCCAGCTGGAGAGCTGGAGAGACGCGCTGCTCCAGTGTGCAGCAAAGCTGGAGACAGGTGGAGGACCGTGGGCCCCACAGTGGTGGAGCCTCAAGGGCTTCTTCTTTTGTGATTCTTATTTCTGTAGCAGCAATTGGCACATGTAGATGGCTATTTATAATGAAGACTATTGGCATTTCCTGTTCTTTAAAGTTCTTTCTTCTGCTTTCTTCTTCTTCTTCTTCTTCTTCTTCTTCTTCTTCTTCTTCTTCTTCTTCTTTCCTCCTCCTTTTCCTCTTCCTCCTCCTCTTCCTTCTCCTCTTCCTCCTCCTCCTCCTCCTCTTCTTCTTCTTTTTTGTATTTAGTATAGGGTCTTTTAGGATCTCACCACACATATCGTCCTCATACTCATCCTCTTGCTTTTAGTCTCCCAAGCACTGGAATTACAGGCACGCACCACCATGCCCAGTCTCATTTGCCCTCTCAGCATGCCCTGGGGGCAGGGCCGGAACAGCTGCACCTGCCTTAAGCAGTAAAAGTTTGCTATGCTGATGAAATTAGACTTTCTTCCATAATAGGTATGCTCAGGAGATATTGACTCCTTTGCAACTCAGAGACTGCCATGTAAAATAAAAGTTTTTTGTTTTTTTTTTTTTAAGTAGAAAAGTAAGTGGAAAACATCTTTCTAAATAATGGGTTGGTAATGGATTTGAAATATTTTGCAACTAATTTTATTTGACTAGTTTGATAATGTATTTCTGTATTAATTAATGTCATAATTTGCTATAGACATGGATATGTTCTCTGCTTCCCAACACTAGCACTATACCTATTTACATTTATATGCATGGAAAATTAGAAAAGATAAGCTTTATAGAAAATTCTACACAATATAGACAAATCCAACAAATATACTGAGTTTAAATATTTTTTAAAGTATTCATTTAAATAGCTGCATCTCAGGGCCAGGGAGACAGCTCAGTAGAATAAATGCTTGCCTGGCAAGTGCAAGGGCCTGAGTTCAATCCCTAGTTCCACCAATAAATAAATAAATAGCTACATCTGTAACTATTCTTTGATACAACTTATTTGAAAATCTATTGGATTCTCTCTTTTCATTCTTTTTCATTTATCTTGATAAAATATAACTTTGAAAATAAGCCTGGCCAAATTGACTGTTATTGGCTCTGTTTAATATATTTAATTGGCAATCTTTAATAATTTTACCAGTCTAATTAATTTGTTTTATTTAAAAACTCATTACCTTAAATAGACTGATTCCAATGGTACTCATTCTTATTTTAAAGATATTTTTTTGTCTCTTCTGATGACTTCTTATTCTTTTATGTTATACTCCTTATATGTAAGACATGATAGAGACAAGAATCTCTAAAGTGTGTGGTGACCTTCAGATTATCCAAAAAATGCTGTGTGTTGTGATAAACAGATTGCCTAATCCCAGTGGTTTTCCACAGGCAAGCTATTTTCTAACTCACTGGAAGCCCAATCACAATGTTTCTGATGTGGACAGTGTTGTGGTGCAGTCATGTATATGACTTGCCACTCACTACTGTCCTCTAGGGTGTCTGGATCCTCTGTACTTAGCCTGCTGATGAAGAAAGAAAGTGGAGGATTTCGCAGGGAGGGTTTTGTGAGCAGAGCTGTAAATAATGCTTGTGAGCTGTGTCCAAATTCTGTTGACTCAAGCACAGTTGCCCGCCACACCTGACTCCAGGGCTGCCTGTAAAGTGTGCTCTAGGTAGGCGCCCAGGAAGAAGAGACTGTAAGGGCAGCAAATAGCTCGTGGATTTCTGTTACGTCATGCCTTTCTCTGTGGAAAAGAAGCTTGCTATTTCTTTGGCTTTATTTAACAATGCACTCGTTTGACATGCCCCCAAAGGCCTCATTGGTACTGGGCACGTGCTGTTGTCTTGGGTTCCCAGGATTCTCAAGGAGCTTATCTGAAGTTTGTCTGATTATTTTCATAGCTAAATTCAGGTTGTACGTGTTTGACCAGAAGCTTTACCTGGTCCTTTCATGCATGTTATTTAAATGCATTATACCTTTTTCTTATTTGCTAACATAGACACAGATGTAAATGTAAAGTAGTTAAACAAATGTGAAGGTAAAGTTACAGCGCACTCATGGAAAAAGCAACATTACGACATCAGGTGTAAGTATAAATATGTCTAACAGCTTCTTCCTGCCTTGTCCATCCAGAAAAAAGTATGTCACCATATTTATGTACAGGCAAATTGTACCCACCACAGGCATATTGATTATGACTCCATTAATACAAACAAAACTTGTATCCTCCACAAATCATGAAAGATAAGTTCCTTTGAAAAGTATAGATATGAAACATCTCTACATCTGAAATTCTCAGATTTTAAATTTCTTAGTCCCTGAGCTTATTGAAATTAAAGATTGTCTTCTTATATATTTTCAGTACTTATAGTATTAAAGACTGTTGGAAATATTTATTATATATTACTGGGTATCAGGCAATGTTTAAGCATAGTACATATACCACATTTTTGTTTTGTTTTTCTTTGTTGTTATTTTGGGGTGAGGTTTAGCTACCTAGTTCAGGCTGGGCTTGAACTCACTATGTAACCTAGTGGCCTAGAACTCATGGAGATCTTCCTGTCTTAGCTTCCTGAGTCCTGCGACTATAGACATACACCATCACAGCAGGCTTACAACTTGTAAATGTAGATGCCACACATATTGCTATTGCAAGGTGGAGCAACAGAGATTAACACACAATGTCACATACTTAAGAAAAGAAAGAGTTAAGATTCAAATTCACACAGTCGGAGTTCACAACCAAAGCTATACTAGAGTATACCCCTTAACTGTTTGCTGAAAAGATAGATAATGAAATGGAAAATACTACCTTTGCTAGTTTTTTGTTTGTTTTTGTTTTTTTGGGTGGAACCAGGGATTGAACTCAGGCCTTTGCACTTGTCATGAAAGTGCTTATTCTACTGAGCCATCTCCTTGGCCCCTGGAAAACATTACCATAAGAGCTTTAGAATGCTTTCTGCATCAGAATTTTGTGATTCTACGGGGGTGATCATCTGTGACATTTTGCATTTTATTCCAGTTAATGAAAATGAGTTATTTTGTGATACTAAGCATCTTTTACTCATTATCTATAGGTTAAAAGAAACATGTTACTATTTGAATAATTATTTAGTCACTTCATTTAATCATCGAAGAGGGTAAAGTCTCTGCTATGATTCAGGCCTTGTGATAAAAACATTCAAAACAACACAACAAACAACAAAAAAACCCAAACTCATTCAGTTTCCACTTTTGTGGGTAGAGTTGAAACTGACATAAACAAATGACTACCCAAGTAGTAATGGTAATCACCACCCACACGTCCTTGGGAAAATACAGTACATGAATTTTTTTGGAACTTAGGGTTCAGCCTACTTTGGATAATCAGAAAATTCTTCCCTGAAGACATTTCAGCAGATAACTAGGGAAGGTGGAGAGAAAAAACTGTTCTAGGCAGAGGGAAATTCTTTAGTGACAAAGGCCAGCTAGAGTATGGGGCATGGACGTTTTTCATTCAATAAGTATTTATTAAGTTCCTGTTGTTCACCAGGAAAGATGCAAAGTGAAAAAGGTCCATTGGATTCATGAAAATCACTATAGTGAGGGGAGAGATAAGTGGATAATAAGAAAGGAAACAGCTACAGTGAGGTTTTGCTTTCTGTGTTTTTGTTATGCTCCCTGTCACTTATGAGGTTTACATTTCTGTTCCTACCTTTCCTTCCTCAGGCCATTCTCTACCTTCTCAGCAAGCAGTGCGTTTACCTCAGCTTGCAGCTTCCCGGCACTCGCCTGTAATTCTGCTCTGTAACACCACGTGGCAGAGCCTAGCTTTCCATCCAAGTGCAATGGCTGAAGTCTGGTTGGATTATGGGAGCTGGCGGAATGGCATTTTGACATTCTGTTCACTTCCTTCCAACACTACCATTGATTTACCCATGACTTCGGGGTCAGTACACTCCCAAGGGAAATACGAAGCTTCCTGGGTTGTGAGCTCAGTGACTCAGCTCTGTGGACTTTCCTCACTGTAAACCCCCTTGCTGATGCCTGAGTACTCAGCTCACGCTTCATTAATTTTCTGTGCGCCCAAGCTGTGCCCTCCTTTCTTACAGAGAGCTTGGCTCATTCCTCTCAGCTGCTATGATTCCTAATTCACCTTTTGCCTACACTTCCGGTGGCTGTGTGCTACCTGCCACAGCTTTCCAACCCCCTGGAATCTGTATCTGTTGCTGGTCTGGCCCTCCCTCTGATGTTGAGTGCCCGCCTGGGGAGGCATCTTACCATTATCTCAGGTTATATTTGGGAGGTTCCTGGATCTTCTCTCATGACACTGTGCCATTTAAATCTTCACCAGATCAAGTCTAGTTTACTCTGCTGCTTGTCAGTCTAAGTCTTTCTCATGGTATTGGCATCATTAGTGATGAAACCATTTAAAAAAATCTTTCCTTGAACACATAGTTAAACTTTATAGGAGCCTCATTAACAAAAAAGCACAGAAATATATACACAGTTAATTTTAATTTAATAATTTTTGTTTAATATAACATCAAAAAGCCTCATTATGCAATTAACATAAAATGGTTATATGATATTTTGCTTTCAAGTCTGATGTGTATTTTATACTTTGCATTTTAATGCAGACCAGGATTCTGAGAGGCAGCTCACAGGCTCCTGGGGCAGCTGCTCTAGTGCTGAGCTGTGGCTGGCAGAGCCAGGCGGGAGCAACTGCCACTGTGTTCTTAGGAAGCAGAAAGTGCAGCTCTGAGGTACTGGATTTCAACCAACAGGAAATCCACATTCTGACCTATCTCTTTTTTATGTTATTTGTAATTTTTATATTCCTAGTTAGAATAGTTCTGCTTATAATATGTATTTGTTTAATACAATAAAATAACATCATTCTTGCATTCATTTGCCAAATAGTTATTGGGAATATTCTATGTTCTGGTCACTGTTCTACCTTCTTGGGGTACGGAGTAACAAAGAGAGAAAAATTTTGCTCCAGGGGAGTTTTTATCACAGAAGAATATAGCAGTAGCCCCTAATAATAAATGGGTATATGATATCAACACTGGGAAGTGATAGTGCTAGGTAAACAGGGAAGTGAGAGTACCCTAAGGGAACTGACCAAGTATTGTGTTGCAGCCTACATAGGACAGTCAAGAGCATCTGCCCCAGTGCAGATAGGACAGTGGAGACAGGCCTCTGAGAAGAGGAAGGTGCAAGTGACGATGCAAGAGAGGCAGCTTGGGGTCAGGAACATGGTCCTATGGCACGTACATCCTGTGTTTTCAAGCTGAGTTACACATAGCCTCAAATTTAGGTTCACTGGGAGATTTAAAACAAATATACAGGATTTTATCACTGTGTCATAATGTACTATACTTATGGTATGGGGATAAAGATAAACATTGTCGTGAATGAATTTTCAAAAGATACAGGAATTAAAAGCAGAGTTCTTTGTTGAATCATCCTGAGGTACTAGAATGTACATGGCTTTGATGGTCAAAGCTGGATTAGCAGCTATCCATAGAGTGAATAACACTCCTGGATTGTCCAGGTCTGTCCAATATGAATTTTGAAAATTCTGTACCTGAAATTCTATTTAGTCTCAATATTAGTGCTGAAAGTCCATACCTCAATACCTTGTAAACTAAGATCATTCTATGGCTGGGAGAGTTTGGATTTATATTCATATTTAAATTTGGAATTCATCTAATATTATAAGGTTGGTTTAGAAGCTATATAGAAATACATAAACACCTGGTATACTCACAGTAGTCAATGTATGATATCTGTGAGTTCTTCAGTGAAAGAGTTTGTAAGGTGGTAGGGTTGAAATGGACTTTTAACTGTAAATGAAATATCAGTTGATATGGGGAAGAATTTGCTTAAATGAAAGAAATCATTTGATTAAAACAACAGGTGCCTTAGGCACATTCTCATTGCTGAGACAAAAGTACCAGACACCCAATTTTAAAGGGGGAAAGGTTTATTTAGGTTACAATTTATGGGAAACCATTCATGGTGGAGGACAGCAAAAGCAATGAGGAATGAGAGAAAGCCTCTTTTCATCCCTTATATTGTATACAGGCCACCTGTCCTCAGTCCTAGGCTGGGTGTAGCACTCACATCCCTAACCCCAGCACTAGACAATGGACCAATCACAAACTCTAGATTCAATCATGTCTGAAAAACCTATGCTCCTTGACTGCATGAGGCTATGGGAAGATGTCCATAATATTCCTCCCCTGGACCACAAAGGCTGTGTACACTCCTTTATGTAAAAGGAATTTATCCATTTATTTCTTTTTGAGGGAGAAGTACTGGGAATTTTAATTAATTAATTAATTAATTAATTAATTTTGGGGGGTATTTTAGTACAGGGTCTACAGGGTCTTACTACATAGATCAGACTCATAGTGATCTGTCTGTATTCAGCCTCCCAAGAGCTTGGATTACAGGTCTGCACCACCACACCCAGTCTCAATAGCTGTCCACCGTGCTCTGGAGGCAGGGCCCCTACAGCATGTCATGGATCAAACCTTGGCTGCTATACTCTGCCTAAGCAGGGGCTTTAATTCATTGAGCTGTTAGGCCAGCCCTGGAGGCTTCAAAGCATGGAATCTTGCCACTTCTTTTGATGCCATCAGGATATCGTTTCTATTTTCCTGTTTCTTCTCAGCAATCGATGTACCCTGTGCTCTGTTTTTTATAGTCTACAAGTTTGCTGCAGTTCCTTTCCTGGTCAACTTCATAATGTTTTAAGTCATTCTATGGGCCTCTTTGCTCTTGATTCTCAACATAAACCTAGCTAAAAGCTCCCAACTGTAGCCATGACAACCCCTCAACATTATATTGCCTTGAAATTTCTTCTACCAGATTAATTAGTCTGCTGCCTTTAATATCAGTCTCAGGCAGTCTCTAGATATGAGCAAAATGCAGACAAACTTTCTGCAAAGCTATAACACCCCTCAGGAGTCCAACAAGCAATGCAGTCCTCCCCAGCAGAAGCCCCCTGAGCCTGGCCTTTACCTGCTGGACTTCTACCAGCATTCTGGTCTTCTGAACTCTGGAGAGGGTCTCCCATACAGAACAGCCTAAGATAGTCAACTGTACTTTTTCATCTCCAAACCTTTCCAAACTCTTCCCACAAGCCAGCTCCAAAGGCTCCTAAGCCACACAGTCAGTTACAGTAATGGAAACAGTCCCACTCCCAATACTAAATTCTGGTTGAGTTTCTTTTCTCCTTGCTGCGACAAAACACCCAATACTAAATGTTAGAAGGGGAAGAGTTTGTTTAGCCTATTTGTAGATGTTTCAGTCCATAATCGACTGGCTCCTAAAAGGAGGCATGGCACAGGGGCAACCATTTATGGTAGCTGAAGATACAAAAATCAGCAAGACGGTGGAGAAAGCAAGCCTCTTTCCATCTCCTTTACTGCATTCAGGCTACCCTGTCCTAGTACGGTATGTGTAGCATTCACCCCCTATCTCAGCAACTGATTGAATGTGTCTTCCTAAGGAGCTTAACTGCCAGAAATTTTTAAAATCAAATTGCTAATTGTTATAGTTTGTGTCTTATTTGTTCTACCAAAGCCTCATGCAGTTTTGAGGCTGACTTCTAGAGTTCATGATTAATTTCTGATTCAGTGCTGGGATTATGGGTGTAAATGCTGCCGGGATCATGGGTGTGAGTGCTGTACCCAGCCTGGGGAGGACAGCCTGAATGAGCTTAAGAAAGACTGCATAGTGAGACCCTGTCTCAAAAAGACAAAAAAAAAAAAAAAAAAAAAAAAAAAAAGAAAGACAGACATGCTCTCTGTTGCCATTGCTGTCACTACTCCCATTTTCTCTTGCTCTCTTGCTCTTTGCCACCGCCATGCACAGCTGCCCTCTGGCATGTGCCTTTCTGCCTTGGAACCAGTGGAGTATGGATTGAAACTTCCATTAACTGTGAGCTAAATAAACCTTTCATCCATTCATTTTGGGTATTGGGTATTTTGTCCCAGCAATGACAGAAGAGTGACCTTAACACTAATAGTATTTGCTTTGTCAAGTGCCATTTGTATAGATATATTTAATAAAGGCTATGCTGTTTTTAGGCCACATAAGTAAAGCTCAGTAATATATTTATTATTATTATTATTTTCATGGAGTATTACAGACAGATTTTGTATATTACTTAAATGAAAATTATGCTGAGTTGTGCTTACTTTTAGTTTGAAATGAGTGTTGTGAGATAAAAGTGACCTTTTATTATTTTTTTTTTCACTTATGTATTTGGTATAGGATCTCACTACCGCATCTCGGACTCATAGTGATCCTCCTGTTTTCAGCCTCCCCAGCTCTGGGATTACAGGCATGTGCCACCATGCCTGAACTTGATATATTTGAAACATTTGGGTAAAAAGTAATTGAGTGCAGTGAAAATCTATGATAATACTGAACTCATATAACACTCAACACACAACAAAAGAGTAAGACTAACAGAGTCAATTGACAGGTAGTGTGCAAACCAATAGACCTCCTTTTTAATCATAAAAAGGTTCTTTCCTTCAGAGAGAGGTCAGAGAAAGATGGATTAAGTACAGGATAAAAGGATCAGAGTAGCTGAGCTCAGAGAAGGTTAAACATCCACTCAAAGCAAATCTGTTACAAAAGAATAGTGTTCTGACACATACAGTAGGAACTTCTGGCTTATTGCTCAAGAAGTCTCAATTTTCCATATTTCCCTGAAAGCTTCAGAGCTTACAGAACTGGCCAGGTCTTATTATTAAGAGCAACTACTCAACCCCTTCTGCTTGAAGATAGTACTGAGGCATCTTCCTTACAGGCAGCACATGACTCTTCCAAAGCTGTTCTTGTATCCATCACAGCTGCTACAGGACAGAATAAATCAGCCAGGAAATACTGAGCTTGAAAACAAACAAAAAAGCCAGAGAGGTACCAGTAGACTGATGCTGAAGGTGCTTGATCAAAGGAACAGGAGCAAAAGAACAGATAGGAAAGAGTTTAATTATCCTGAGACAGCTTTGTCAAGATGTGGTATTTGTACTCAACACAGGTCCTCAGAAGATGCTTGGGAGTTCTTGAGTAGCTTCTAGTTCTAGCATGGGAAAAATAATAGACATGCTAAGTGAAGTTGAAATGCCAGAGTTGCTGTGGCAAATATTAGAAGAGATTCATAAATTCAGAAAACTGGGCATGCAGAGTGGATATTTATGCAAGGCTGGAAAGTCTATTTATAAGACTACAAGGAATGCACCCACGGGAGGGATGCCAGCATCCCTGGGAAGGGCAGTGGAGACCCTTCTTGGTAGGACAAAGGCGATGGCAGGAGAGAACTGGGTTCACTGATAAGAGTGGCAATGACAGAAATCAGAAGATTCTCTCTAGTGGGAGCATGGAGCTTGCGGAAGCTGGTTGAATCCAATCAGTGTGAGGATCCCAGGGTCAGAATAACAGCTGAAGGAGGGGGTGACCTGGAGACATCATGATGGTGCTAAATAGAGCCCAGTACTGCTAAGTATAATTCATGACACGAGTGAAAAGTTCACCAAAGAGCAACATACAAAGTAAAAGGAGGAAAGGATTATTTATCTCAGTTTGTAGAGGCTTTGGTTCACATTTTTCTGGCTCTAAGGCAGCATAACATGACAGAAGGCATCACAGAGGAGAAATACTTCATGACAAAGCAGGCACAGCCAGAGTCAGCAATTAGCAAGCAACAAGACAAGCAACACTAGCCTTCTTTTTGTCCTTTGTATATACTTGTCCTTAGGGCCTACAACACCCACCCAGGTGGAGCAACCTTAATCCTACCCAGAACTATGCCAAGCCAAGCAGTGGACTGATGTAGTAATTACAGAGCCTTCTTCCCAGCATTTCACATATGTCCAGCCACCTCTGCAAAGCTCCACTGTAGCCATGTGAGGCTGTGGGGGGCATCTAGACACAGCCATCACAGTACAAGGTAGGTCAACAATAATCAAGGATGGTGCTCAGTTTAGGCATCAGAACAAATGCAGGAGGGATGATTCACGAGGATGTAGTGCAGTTTCTCCAAGAAGAAACCAAGTAACTGATGAGAAGTCGGGGCACCCTGGGCAAGTGTGTATGCTGTGCTGTGCTCACCTGGCCTGCAGAGGTGCTCCATTCTGACACCGTGGCCTCTGCACTGCCTTAGCTGGTGCCACTACACTCACTACACCCAAAACTACTGATTTCAGGTCAAAGAAGTTGGGTAGAGATTACACTAGCGCACCCAGCAAGAACAAAGCTGGTGGAGCTCAGCTAGCTGACACCCAAGACGCACTGACAGGAGGAAGTCTCTTACCCCAAAGCCACCCTATGAAGCTGAGAGAGAGAACTTCTCCACAAGGTGCACACACATCAAGATGGCAGCGCAAGAGCTGGGAAAAGCAAAGCAAGGTGATGCTGCTAAAGGCATCACTAGCTGTCTAGAAGAAGATCCCCCAGAGCAATAAATGAATGAAATATCTAAAGGAGAATGCAGATTTCCTCTAAGGACATCTAAGGAGATACATGAAAATTCAGACAGTTCAAGGAAATTGGTAGAATAATTCATGATATGAATGGAAAGTTTAGCAAGGAGCAGAGACAATTTACAAAAAAATCAACCAGCAATTGCAGGTTAAACAACTTGAAAAATGCAGGCAAAGCTGTGGCTGACAGCCTAACTGCATAGAGCAAGCAGAAGAAAGCATTCCAGAATTTAAAGATGCTCTTTTGAACAACGCAGGCAGACAAAAAGCAAAGAAAGAATGAAGTAGGCCTTCGAGATTTATAGGACCTGTTAATAAGCAAACAAATATTTTGTATAGAATCAGAGGAAAAAGGCATAGAAGAACTGTACAGTGAAATTGCTGAAAACCTTTCAAATCTTGGGAATGCTGCAGACCTCGAGACACAAGGGACTCAGAAGACCCCAAATGTGGTTGACAGAGAAAAGTCCTCTTCCTGGCCTATGATAGTCCAACTGTCACAAGCCCAAGAGAGAACTCTCAGACAACAAAAGTACTAAGTCCCTTTTAAAGGAAGCCTCAACAAACTAAAAGCAGCAGACTTCTCAGAGAAACCTTGAGAAGAGAATGGGATGGCATAGTTAGAGTTTTTTTCTAACTACAGAAATAAATCTCAGCAAAACTAACATTCAGAAATAAAGCCTTGCTTGTTTTTTTGAAGTTTATGCTCAATTTCTTTAAACGACTGACATGTATGTATATACTTTGTTGGTCAAAACTCAGTAGCTTCTATTTATTAAATTTTGATTTTTTTTAACATTTATATTGACAGTTGATGATATTCCTGGTTCTTTTGGATTGATAAAATCTGTCTGAACTATTGTATTTTATCCTCTGAGATATTTACTTATTTACTTATTTACTTATTTATTATAGTTTAGGGAAGGGTCTACAGGATGTTCTGGCCCTCACTACTAGATCAGACTTGTAGTGATCCACCTGTTTACAGCCTCCCAAGATCTGGGATTACAGGCCCATACCACCACACCCAGTTTCAATTGCAGTCTCAGCACATCCCAGGGCCAGCACAGCAGGCCAGGAGATCAAATCCCTGGTCCCTGAATGTACTTGCAGGTGCTTTAACCTATTGGCCCTGAGATTTTTTTATATTAATTTTAGTTGTTTCATTACCAACAGGAGTAGTGATTATTTTTCATTAAAAATTATATTCTATTTCATGTGTCAGCAATCTCTTCACATAATGAAGTTATGTGTATTGTTTCTTTGATTTTTTTCAGTAGAAAGAGAGGTCATAATGTTAATAAACTTTTAGAAAAAATAGGTATTGAAATCTCTTTAGATTTTAGTTTTTATGGGCACACATTTGTAGCACCTGCTGATTACATTTGCCAAGGGCTGTTAGTACATGTACAAAACACATTTGGGTGCTCATCACTGAAGACCATCCTTAAAATTCTCAAAGAAGCAAAAGATACAACTAATACATCCACAAGAAAAGAATATTAATTACCATCATAAACACACCACAATATACAATGTAGGGGTGTTGGCCAGAAGTATGTGTGAGATGGATTTGTAGAGATAAGATTTTGGACCATACACCCCAAACCTCCTGGAATGCATGGTCCAAGATTAAAAGATAGCCTCCAGGGTCACAGGTCATGCTAGAATCAAAACACATTGCCTTGAGGAATGAGTGCTCTGGTCTTGTCCCGTCCACATGCTGATTTAGCACTTGGATTGGCTCTAAAGTCAACCATGTAACAGACCACCCTGACCTTACTCTGTCCTTCCCCTTCCCTGCACACGAATCTCCATGCAGATGTTCTCCTTTTGTCCCTTGTCCTTGGTTCCTGGTTCTATCCATAAAAAGCCACAGAAGCTTCAGTTGAGGGTTGTCCTTCTGCGACTCATGCTGAGCGGTCTTGGCTAAGGGGAGACCCTCTTGTCCTCCTTAGAGTTGCAATTGGATGCTGACTCCAAGTAATCTCTCATCCTCTGTTATCCTGCCACAGTTGGTAACAGTTGACAGCACAGCCCACCAGAAGAGAAGAGAATTTGACTTTAGTAATGCCGAAGACACACCCACACTTGAAGATAAACAAAAGAAGAAAGAGCAAATGAATGACAAAAGAAACAGAAAAATATTAACAAAATGACAGGTATAAGTCTCCATGTATCAATCACAATCTTCACCAATTAAATTTCTCAAAAAGCTTGCACCAACTGAGTGAACAACCCTAGAGTGCTATCTTTGACCATACACAAAAGTCACTTCAAAATGGATCAAAGTCCTCAAAGACCTCAAACAGCTAGAAGAAAACAGAGGATTTAACAAACTAACATAGGTAATGATATTGTTAATAAGACCCCGGGGAGATGGCTCAGTAGAAGCGTTTGCCTGGCAAGCACAATGGTCTGAGTTCAATCCCCAGTGTACCCCTCCCCCAAAAAGACCCCAAAGTTTAAGCAACATAATCAAGAATAAAACATATGATTATATGAAACAAAAAAGCTTCTTCGAAAGAGACAACAAACAGAATAACAAGACAACCGCAGAATGGAAGGGAATTTTAAAAATTGTATTTCTGATTTTGGATTGATATCCAGAATATATAAGAAATAAAAACTACATGAACAATAACAAAACCAATGATCCATTTAAGTAAATAAAATAATCTAATTAGACATTTATGAAAAGAAGACATAAAAATGACAGAGGCACTTGAAGAACTGCTCAACATCTGTGATCATCAGGAAAAGCAAATCAAAATCACCATGAGTTCTCGCCCTACTTAGAATAGCTATTTCCATAAAAAGCAAAGAATAACAAATTTGTGTCTGAACTTCAGATGAACGCCAGATCTCTATTTCTTTTTCAACAAGTGTTGTTGGAGTAAATGAGAACTTGGCTTGACTTAATCTCATAAATGTCATTGTCATTTATGACACTTGGCCATGGAAGAATAATAAGTATCACTTTGGGACATGTTTATGTTTTTTCATTCCCATTTCCTCTGTTTTTAATCTGGGGAACCTGGATTACTTCGGTGCAATAAATATCCCTGTGCCAATAATGGTTTTCTGGTGCTGTCTTAGCACTTTCATTCATTTGATGTTCTCACAGTTAGCATTATAAAGCCTTACACTCTTAGAATATTTTCAAGTATAAGATTTATCCTTTTCCCCCATCCTTCTTTAGAATGCTTTTTCCTAGAACTGAGGTCCCTGAAGCATTTCAGGATCATTTCAATATCCCATGATTTTTCTCTGGCTTCTTAATGAAGGAAACTCATGGGAGCCCTATAAAATGCAGGCGCATTTCTGGAATGTGCTTCTTCCACCCCACCCATTTTCTAGACATTTCCTGGGAGGGATAAGGCACTGCACCTGTCATGCCACAGCTCTGCTCCCAGTTGCCTGGGTCACAGCCTTGGTATCCCACCTCTGCTCTTCTTGCTCCTACTTCCTTCTCTATATGGATGCCATGACAATTTCTCCACACATGTGTAGATCTTTCCCTTGTCAACTCTACAGAAATGCCATTCATATGAACCAAATCAGAATTTCTCAGTCTACAGCTGTTTCGTGGTCATCCTAGTTCATCACCTAGTGTTGCCTAGTACAATAAGCTCCAAGCCATACCACTTTTCTTTTAAGTTTCTCCATTTGTTCCCACTTTACAAACTCCTTGTCATTCCAGTACCTCCCATTTTAATCACTCTTTGTTCTATGTCTCCTTAATTATACTTTGTGGTAGCTGAAAGAGAGTTAAATTTCTGAAATACGTGTGACTCTAAAATTAGAGATCTTCTTTTTGTGTGTGACATCTTGCCGGGCCTGCAGTTGTATTCACTGCTCTTTGGGCTCTGCAATGCCTCCCAAAGAAGAAGAAAGATGCTGGAAAGGTAGCCAAGAGAGACCAAGACCCAGTGCGCAAGTCTATGGGCAAGGCAAAGAGAAGAAGTCATCCAGAGGCAAAGTTCAGGATGAGCTCAGCAGCCTGGTTCTGTTTGATAAAGCTACTTATCACAAGCTCTATAGGTGCATTCCCAACCATCAACTTATAATACCTGCTGTAGTCTCTGAGAGATTGAAGATCTGTGGGTCAGCAGCCAGGGAAGCCCTTCAGGAGCTCCTTATCAAGCTCCTTATAAGCTGGTCTCAAAGCACAGAGCACAAGCTATTTATACCAGAAGCACCAAGGTTGGAGATGCCCCTGCCACTGGTGAAG
>PVKA01001685.1:121301-140249 GCA_004027165.1 Ctenomys sociabilis
ATCACCTTTTGAGTTCAATAGAGGGAGCTCAGTATTTAAAATAACCTTGGAAATTAATGTGCTTAGGAAATCAAAGATATAATTTTGAAACGTTAAAAATAATATAGTTTTTTCCCTGGTAATTTGAAATTTCCTTTCTTTTTTCCCTATGAACAAATATGAGAGAATCATAGGACAATAGTATCAAGAAACACTTAGTGTTAAACACTAATAATTAAAAAAATGAAAATTCATTCATATATGTATATATATATACATATATATATTATATATATATGTATGTATGTATGTATATATATTGCCTTGAGCTATCATATGAATGTCTGTTCCCTTAAAATTCATTCATATTTTGGAACTTACTTGGTGGTATAAGAAGTAAGGGGGGGGTCTCCAGACACCACAAGGCACAAGATCAGAACCCTCATCAGAAGGATTAGGCACCTCACAGAAGAAGGCCTTGCTCATGGTGCATTAAGAAGGTCCAGTGCGAGTGTGCAGGGAGAAGGCAGGCCTTCACCAGATGGCAAAGGTCCAGACACCTTCATCTTGTGCATCTTAGTTTGTGGGAATGTGAGAAATAGGTTTCTTTTGTTTGTAATCTTTTCAATTTACAATGCTCTTCTGTGTTTATCGGATATGAGACTTCACCCCCATGAAATTCCTTTACAGGACTGCTCTTGTGTTCTATAAGTTCCAGCATGTTGTTTTTCATTATTGTTTAATTGTAGAAACTGTCGAGTTTCTTCTTTAATTTCATCTGTGACCCACCAGTTCTTCAGGAGGGTATTAATTTTCATGTATTTATTAAATTCTTTTGGTTTCTTTTGCTATTGATTTCCAATTTCATTTCACTATGGTGCAATGGTAGTGTCTGATAATATGCATGGGATAATTTCTTTTTGTGTGTGTTAGGAGTCAAACTCAAGACCTTACGCTTGCCATGCAGGTGAACAGAAGTAAGAAGACAAAAAACCTTAAATCCATAACTATTTGAGGGAATGGCAATCTTTGATAACAGCTTAGATATAAAGAAGAGAAAATGGACTGGCACTTTCTTCCATTAATTTAGCCATTTACTGACTACTTCCTACATCCTAAGTGTTGCTCTAGGTGACAGAGAAAGGATGGTGAGTAAATATTTTCCTTATGTTGGTTACTTTTCTTGATGCTAAATTGAAATGCCCAACACCCAAAGCTAAGACGGAAATAATTATTTGGCTCACATCGTGTAGGTTTTCAGTCCATAGTCAGCTGGCTCTAAGGCAGGGTGGCATGACAGACTGGCCTTGCAGAGCAGCAACAGCCCACAGCAAATAAGCAGGTGAAAGTACACTAGCTCTCCCTCTGTTCCTTACACTTTATGCAGGCTACCTGCCCTAGGGCAGGTATAGCACTCGCAGCCTTACTCCTAGTCCATACTATATCAAACCAACCAGTGGACTGATTTGGTAATCCCAGCACCACACACACTAGAGTCAGCCACCTTAGAAAATCATCCCCTTCTGACTACAGGAGGGGATGTCTAAACACAGCCTTAACAGCCCTCAACCTCGAGGAGCTACAGTCTACTAGGAGAGGGTACAGTGTTGAGTTGAGCAAAGGAATTAGGTCTTTGATGACTTCTAGTTTCCTGGCTTGGACCATGAATAAACGATAGTGCCCTTAACTGAGGAGCAAGTATTTGTAGGAAAACAAGATATAAAATAGTAAAAACTCAATCGTAACATGTCTTAGCTGACTCAAGATGCTATGATGAAAAGTTGTCATTTTTAGTGACATGCATAATGATAACATTTGTCATAAGAAATTTGCACCTGCACATGACATACACGTTGATCTTCTTTCCCCCATTCCCCTCCTCTCCCTTCCACCACTCATCCCTCCTTATTTACAAAAATTTTGTTTCTATTTTTCCATTTATTCTCCTTGTGCTTAGTGCTTCCTTCCTTTCTTCTTCTCCCTTTCTTGTTCCCCTTCTCATCTGAACAAATTCTTCCCATTTTCTCATTTTTGTTGTACAGTTTTATACTCATTTACACTTTTGTTTTCTCACACCAGAGAAACAATGTGGCATTTGAACATGTCTGTCCAATTTATTTCATCTAAGAATAAGGTCTCAAGGTGTTTCCACTTATCTACAAATATATCAACCATATATACATATATATATATATATATATATATATATATATATATATATATATATATATATATAATGTCTTCTTCATACATCCATCAGTTGGTGGGCATGTGAGCTGTTTCCAAGATTTGGATTTTTTTTGAGGCAGGGTCTTGCTATGTAGTTCAGGCTGGCTAACTTTTATCTAGCCTGATGCAGTAATCTCTATCTATTGTCCCCTATTTTTATGGGTTGGACCAAGAATGCTCCTCAGTGTTCTTGTGTGCTCATAGCAGGATGTTAGGAAGGTCACAGAATCAAGTGGTTGATACAGGTGACTTTGTGTTAGGAAGCAGGGTCTAGTGAGATGAGGCAGGTCACTGCACATGACCTGGAAGGGCTCATCTCTTTCCCTATCTCCTCCCTGGGCTCACTACCTCCTGGCGGTCATGAACTTAGTGGCTTTTCTTGTACTATGCCCCTCTAGCATGCCATTAGACAGGTTTGCCCTAGAGCAAGCTGAGCAAGGACTGTAACCCTGAAACAAAGCAAATTTATTTCTAAAGTTGTGGGTGTGTTAGGTATTGTGTTCTAGTGACAAGAAAGTGACTAAGGCATTTGTTCTTCACCATTTCTCCAAATTATTCATCCTGAATTAAAATATGTGAATATCACCACATATTAAGACACTTCTGACTTCGTATCAGCCACAAGGTAATGGTCCTCAGTCCCTTCACCAATAGGACAGTTCCCCAAGATTCATTTTCCACTTGCCTCCCCAGTTTAAAACCAAAGTGTTAAGTAGCTCAGGCCACTCTCATTTATCTTTTTAAATAGAGCAACCTTAATTTTGATTCCTCCTTTCGCCAGAAGGTGTAGTCATGAATCAGATGAGGTCTTAGCCTCACATGGAGAAGAAGTTAGAGAAGGATTTCCACAAGATGAAAAGGTATTTAAAAGTTAGTAAGGAAGTAGCCAAAACTTCAGAGCAAACTAGCTTTTTTGGTCTCAATTTGATTACTATAATTATTCAAACCTGGTAAAAAAATTCCCTGGAAGTATTCACGAGATGCTCCATGGAACTTATTTCTACTGAAGTAACCTGGATGAATTTATAACTTTTAACTCACCTACTCACCCACTGTATGCCAAGCCCTGATGATAGGCAGACCAGTAAGGAGGCATGAGCTCCAACTCCAGGGAAAGCATGGCTGTGACTCAACTAGTGAAGCCATAAATTTAAAGTATTGTTTCAACCTTTTGAACAGAAACTAGAAATTCCAGAGATGTGACATTGAGGTGCACTCACTTGAATACTGTGCTAACTCAGTAAGAAATGAGTGACAGCTCACCTTCTTGTAGAAGTGGTGAGAATAACTGACACCTTTTGCTCTCTGCCAATCACGCATTGGTGAATCACAAAGATCAGTTCATTTAGGAATCATAGTGGTTAATATACACTTTGGTTTTTAAGCATAGACATTCAAAGTGTTTAAATCCATGGCAATACCTTCATTTTTTAAAAAGTGAAAATAGTATGTACTGTATCATTTGAAGTAGCAATGAAGCACTATAAGAGGCTTAATACATTCTCAACAAACTCTCTCAGCATTTTAGAAGCTTTGCTAGATGTATGAGTTCAAGGTGATGTGGTTTCAGTTTTAAGTTTCTCTAACAGTGAGATACAAAAACTAACATTGCAAATCATTGGTTTCGGCTTACAAAGGAATTAGATAACATAAATCTCAGATGTGCAAATTATTCACATACAATATATCCTAGTCCCTCCTTATCCATACTTTTCTTTTCATGATTTCAGTTAACTCTTGTCAGTTATGGTCCCAAAATATTAAATGGCAAATCCAACAGATTAAACAATTTGTGTATTTTAAATTGTGCTCTGGCCTGAAGTATGTTATGAAATCTCACGCCGTTCTGCTCAGGCTCACCCTGGACAAGAATTAATCCTTTAGTCTAGGAAATCTGCCCTGTATATGCCACCCAACCATTAACCTCTTAGTAGCCATCACAGTCATCCAGGCTGTTGTCATAGTATCATAGTACTTCTGGGTTTTTGTTTGTTTGTTTTTGTTTAGCTTTTCTTTTTTAATTTAATTTTATTTTATTGAGAGACGAATATCAGTGAGACAGTTTCAAAGCTGATTAATAGGAAAATTTCAATAATTAATACTTTTTACATTGTTATCTTCCCAGTGCTTATCCATAGAACAAGAAGCAGACAGGGTCTCCTGTCCACACACAACACTATTAGTACAAATCTTCCTTCTCATAGAATTAAGTGAAAGTAGCTGCATATCTATCCTAAATATTCTGTGTATACAAACATAAAATGGTCCTTCCTTTATATACCCTTTTTTTGTTTACTCCTGTCAGAGATAAGTATTCTGTTTACTTATTATAAGTGCTTGAATTCAGCAAAACACTCCAACATAGTACAGCAGTCCTCAATGGTAGTGGGTTACTCACAGAAGTTGTTGACTAGAGTATTTTACACCTCAGCATATTAATACGGCTTTACTTTATATATATAATTTTTAAAATTTTCTGATGGATGGTTAAGACCAAGATAGAGCAAGACCTATACAACAAGAAATATAACTTTTGTATCTGATAGTGCCAGTCAAGTCCGCTCAGGATTAATCCTGTAACCCTCTACCAATTTGTAGATCCTTTGTCAGTATCAGCCATGTGGATGAGTCATGGTCATTGCTTGACCAATTTTCTGTCTGTGAAAGCCTGAGAGAAAGTTTTCTCTCCATGTGACTCTTTGGAGGCATACTATAGATCATCGATCACATTTCACTGTGGCTCCATAATCTCCTTGATCAGAAAATTTGGGGCATAACTGAGTTACAAGATGTTGCAGTACAGGTTCTCCTATGTCCTGAATCTTCATTGACCTTGAAAGGCTAAGGCCAAAATGTTAGCTGACCTTTTCTCCAAGTTTTGATCTGTGAACTTAGGCTGTTAACCCTCCAGAAGAGAACCCGATTATTACCCTGCAACATATGCAGTTTGGTATACCCCATCTGTCTAAATATCAAACATCTTAGACATAATGTGGAACAGGTATTTTCTACCAAGAATTGATGTATATTGAACAATATGTCCTTACAGAGTATGAGGGAAAAAATTTAAAAAATAGGAATATAAACATTTTTACACAGAAATTTAGAAATCTAACCATATAGGGCATGTAGCAGGACAGGCCTGTAACATTTTTTTCTTGTGTCTTTTTTATCATTTATTGCCCATAAAAAATAAAATGAACAAAACAAAAAATAATTTTTACTTGTGAGACAGTATAGTAATAATTGGTATGTCATGACAGGATGTATTTAGCAGAGCAGAATGGTACACATTACAAGTGTGACCCTTCTATTACACATTGCTTTCTTCAGTGCAGTTGCTTGGTTCACAGGTATCAGCATATATAGGTAGTCAGGTTGAGAATTCCACCATTTAATTGCTAGTTTCAAAAACCTGCTGATGTTTCTTGGGATCATTGCCTTGCCCATCTTGTGCATACAAATGTATGGTTTTGCCCCTGTCATGTTTCCCAGCTTTTCTCCTTGCCCTCTCCTCATTGCCCAATCCTCAAGTTCTTGCTTTCCTTTTAATTATGTTATACCTTCTATTTGTAATTCTTCTTTTGAGTACTTATACTAGAGAGGTCATGCAATATTTACATATGTGGGTCTGGTTTATTTCTCTTATAAGTATACCTTGAAGTAGCATCTACTTAAATATGAAGACTTTGAGTTTATCATTCTTTATAGGTAATACTCTATTATATAAAAATACCACATCTTTTTCAACCATGTCTCACAGGCATCTTGGTTGTTTCTAAGACTTGGCTATCACAAATAGTGCAGCTATAAACATAGGTACACATATATCACTATGATATGATGTTTTCAGTTCCTCCTGAAAAATTTCCAGTAGGGGATTAGCTGGCTTGAATGGGATTTCCAGTCCTAGTTTTGTGAGGAGTCTCCACATTGATTTCCATAATGGCTGCACAATCTGCATGCCCACCAGCAGTGGAGAAGGGTTCCTTTTTCCCCACAGCCTCTCCAACATTCGTTGTTGGGTGGGTGATTTCTTTATGATAGCTATTCTTTCTGGGATGAGATGCTATCTCAAAGTTGTTTTAATTTGCATTTCATGGATGGCTAGTGATGTGCAGCACTTTTTCATATACTTATTTGCTTCTTTAATTTTGTCCTCTGAGAAGTTTGTGTTCATTTTGGATTGGGTCTGTAAATTTAAGGGCCCTAATGTATTCTAGTTCTTTATAAATTCTAGAGAGCAGACATTTGTCTGAGTGCTTATTAGTTAAGATCTTTTTCAAAATTTGTGGGTTGTCTTTTCTCTTTGTTGGTAATTTCTTTTGACATCCAAAAACTTTTCTATAAGCATTGGTTCCAGTTGTTAATTCTCTCAAGTGTTTTCCATGGGATTACATGTTTGATCATGAACTCTTTGCCTATCCCTATGTCTTCAAGTGTTCCTCCTACTTTCTATTCCAGGAACTTGAGTGTTTCTGTTTTGACATTTAGATATTTAATCCATTTTGACTTTAGCTTAGTGTATTGTGATAGACCTGGGTCAAGTTTTAGTTTTTGGTATGTAGAGATTCAGTTTTTCCAGCACCATTTATTAAAGAGGCTATCTTTCTTCCAAGAAGCGTGTTTAGGCCCTTTCTCAAAGATCAGGTGACTGAGTGTGTTCGTAGAGGCCTTGGAATCTTCTAATGTATTCCATTGATCCTCAGGTTTATTTTGTTATTAATAACATGTTGATTTTATCATAGTAGTTTTGTAGTATAATTTCAAGTCAGAAATTGTAAATTGTAATGCCTCCTGCCTTGTCTTTTTGTGGAGGATTGTCTTTGCTATTTGAGGGATTTTCTGGTTCCAAGTAAATTTTAGGCATGAGTTCTCTAGGTCTGGGAGGTATGTTGGTGGCAGTTTGATAGGGATTGCATTAAATCTGTACAATAATTTTGGGAGTATGGCCATCTTCATGATGTTGGTTTTTACTATCCAGGAGCAAGGAATATCTTTCCATTTTCTGAAATCCTCTACAATATCTTTTTTAAGAGTACTGTAATTTTCCATGAAAAGACTTTGACTTCCTTGGCTAAGTGAATTCCGACATATTTCATTTTCCTTGGTGCTATTGTAAAAGGTATTGTTTCTCCAATTTCCCTTTCAGTGTGTTTGTTATCTGTGTAGAGGAATGCTATTGCCTTTGGGTATTGACTTTGTATCCTGCTATGCTACTGAATTTGTGGATCTATTCTAGTAGCTTGTTGATGGAGTTTTTTTGATTTTCCAAGTAAATTATCATGTCATCTGCAAGTAGTGATAATTTAACTTCTTCTTTACCTACTCTTATTCCTTTTATTTCTCCCTCTTCTCTAATGGCTATGGCTAATGATTCCAAAACTATATTGAATAGTAAGGGTGATAGAGGACATCCTTGTCTTATGCCAGATTTGCAAGTAAAAGATTTCAGTTATTCCCTATTTAGAATTATATTAGCCATTGGGTTGTCATAGATGGCTTTTGTTATTTTAAAATAGAGGCCTTCTATTCCAATTTTCTGTAGGACTTTGAACAAGAATGAGTGTTAGACTTTGTCAAAAGCCTTTTCTATGTGAGTTGAGATGATCTTATGGTTTTTAAAATTGGCTCTATTAATATAGTGTATTACATTTATATATTTTTGAATATTGAACCATCCTTGCATCCCTGGGATGAATCCTGCCTTGTCATGGTTTATGATCTTCTTGATGATTTGCTGTATTCTATTTGCTATGATTTTATTGAGGATTTTTGCATCTATGTTCATGAGGGATATTGGCCTATAGTTCTCTTTTTTAGTTGTGTCTTTCTCTGGTTTTGGAATAAGTATAATACTTGTCTCCATGAATGATTTTGGGAGGAATGCTTCATTTTTAATTTCCTTGAAGAGTTTGAGGCGTGTAGGGATTATATCTTTTATACATTTCTTGTAGAATTCAGCTGTGAATCCATCAGGACCTGGACTTTTTTTTTGTCAGCAGACTTTTTATTACATTTTGAATTTCATTGGCTGTTATTGGCTTATTAAGAGTTGTTTTATCTTCCTAGGGCCGGCGGTATAGCTCAGCGGACTAAGCGCTTGCTTAGGTAAGCGTAGGAACCAGTGTTCGATCCTTGGTTCCCCTAGCCGCGCCGGCCCCGCCTTCGGGTGCGCTGAGCCGGGGATGCAATCCGGGCGCGGTGGCGCACGCCTGTAATTCCAGCCCATGGGAGGCAAAAAGCAGGAAGATCACTATGAATGTGGGTTGCATGCATAGTGAGACCCTGCACCAAAAAAAAAAAAGAGTTGTTTTATCTTCTTGATTTAGTTTTGGTAATTTGTTCCTTTCTAGGAATCTGTCTGTTTCATCTGTGTCTTCTATTCTATGAGCGTAAAGATTCTCAGAGTAGCTATTGACAATCTTCTGAATTTCCACTGGGTCTGTGGTGATTACACCCTTTTCATTTCTTATTGCTTGTATTTGAATGTTTCATTCCTCTTTTTGATTAGCTTAGCTAGGGTATTATTGATTTTATTTAGTCTTTCAAAGAAGCAGCTTTTTGATTTGTTAATTCTTTGACCTGATTTCTTTATCTCAATTGAATTAAATTCTGCTCTAATCTTTATGATTTCTTCCCATTGTTGGGCTTGGTATTTGGTTTGCTCTTCCTTTTCTAGATGGCAGAGGTGCAGCATTAGGTGTTTATTTGTTCATCTTCTGTTTTCCTTCTGTGTGAGTTCATAGCTATGAATTTCCCTCTGAGAACTGCTTTCACCGCATCCCATAAATTCCTATAAGTTGTGGTTCAATGTTCAATGAATTGTAGATATTGTTGAATTTCTTGTTTAATTTCACCTATGACCCATTGATTGCTGAGTAGCATGTTCTTTAGTTTCCATGTATTTGGTGGGTTCTTTTGTGGTTTCTTTTGTCATTTATTTCCAGTTTCATTGCACTGTGGTCAGGTAATATGCATGGGATAATTTCTGTTTTCCTGCCTACACTTAAGCATGACCTATGGACTAGTATGTGGTCTATTTTAGAAAATGATCCATGTGCAGCTGTACAAAAATGTGTATTCAGTTGTGACTGGGTCGAACACTCTGTATATGTCCACCAAATCTATTTATTCCAAGCTCTGGTTCAGTTCTTTGCTAATTTTTCATCTGGTTGACCTTTCTTTTTGAGATAAAGTGTGTGAAGTTCTCCTCTTAAGATTGTTGTCTTGGATATTAGATTTTTCATGTCCATTAAGATTTCTCTTAAATAGTTGAGTGCTCCTGTGTTTGGTGCATAGATATTTATGAGTGTTATTTCTTCCTCTTGAATTTTTCTCCTAAACAATATATAGTAGCCTTCTTTATTTGTTTGACCATTCTTGGTTTGAAGTTGAGACTGTCTGAGAACAGGATTATTACCCCTTTTCTTTTTCTGAGGTCCTAAGTCATGTAGTATTGTTTTCCATACTTTGACTTTAAGCCTATGAATGTCTTTTTAAGTTAAGTGTGTTTCTTGTATACAGCATATTGTTGGGTTTTGTTTCCTAATCCACTGTGTCAGTCTGTTTCTCTTAATTGGTGAATTGACATTGATGGATTAGCCATCATTTACACTGATAGTTATAATTAAGATCTGTTGACTTATGATTGACATGTTATTTACCTGGTGTTGTTTACTCCCTTTTCTCCTGTGTTTAATTGTTTGCCCTATTTAGTGGGTTTGTTCTTTTCTAATTCATGGAGTTCTGATCATTTTGGTCCCTCTCTAGAACATCATTTAGTAGTCTGTGTAGGGCTGGCTTTGTCATCATGAAATTCTTTAATTGTTCTTTATCATGGAAGTATTTCACTTCTCCATCACACTTGAGAGTTTTGCAGGGTATAGTAGTGTGGGCTGGAATTTGTTTTCATAGTGGACTTGAAGTGCTCTGCTCCATGCTCTACTTGCCTTCATTGTTTGTGAAGAGAGGCCTGCCATAGCTCTGATGGGTTTTCCTTTGAATGTGATCTGCTTCTTCTCTCTACCAGCTTTCAGTATATTATTTTTGTGTTGGATTTCTGGGATCTTGTCTATTATATGTCTCTGTGTGTTTTTAATTGGGTTGAAGTTATTTGGAGTTCTGTATGCTTCAGTTACATGAATGTCAGATTGTTTCCTAGTATTTTGGAAGTTTTCTGCTGTTACTTCTGCCCATGTTCTTTTTATATCATTTTTATTGACTCCATCTTTCTCATTGATGCCTATTGATCTCATATTCTTCATCTTGGCATCATCTTGCATGTGATGGTTTATTTTTTCCTGCATCCTAGTTGTTTTTAAGAGATCCTTTCTTACTTTTTCACTAGCTGCATCAGTGTCTTGAAGATCTGATACTCTGTCTTCACTTTCACTAAAGTTGTTTTGTAGACTTGTGACTGAGATTTTAAATTCCTCTGTGTGTCTTTGACTCTCCTTCATGCAATCTATTTCTTTCTTGTATTGCTCATTCAAGGAATCCATCATATTCCTAATCTCTTCTATTTTTTATCAATGTCTTCTTTAGAGGTAGTTATTCTTTTACTGCAGAGCTTTTTTCAGATTGGATTTCCTCCATATGTGTCTGTATTTGATTCTTTATTTCAGATGCTATGATTTCAGAGATTTCTTTTTTAATTCACAAATTAATTCTGCTGTGAGTTCCTCTTTACCTTTCTGCTGTTGTTTCTTTGCTTGCGAAGCTGTTAATTCATGAATTTCAACTGAGCTGTGTCCTCTGCACTTGTTCTGAGTGGGCATTGGGTTCTTTACTTCAAATGCTATGAATTTGGAGATTTCTTTTTTTATTTCACGAATGAATTCTGCTTTAACTTTCTCTATACCTTTCTGGTGTTGTTTCTTTACTTCTGCACTGTTAATTCATTCATTTAAACTGAGCTAGTGTCTTCTGCTCTTGTCAATGGTGGGCTCGAGGCCTGAGATTGCGTTTTGCTCTTTGTCCTTGTCAATTCATATAGCACTGACCTCTGACCTTTGATATAGAGCTTTGATGCAGTTATAACCTTAGCACCTACTGAGATCTGAGTGCAGTTCTATTAAGTTTGAGTTTATCCAGTTCTTCCTGGCCTGGGTCTAGCTGTTGTATTCAGCTTCTTCCTGCTGCAGCTCTTGAAAGTGAACCTGTGATGCCCTCTGGCCTAGAGAAGCTGGGAGCTCTCCCATAGACTCACCAGACTGGGCTGGGCTGGATTGGTTGTCCTGAGAGAGTATCAGAAGTTCTCACATGCTTGGGGGCTTGGGGTGTGGGGCCTCCTGAGGTTTGCAGGGGTCATGTGGCCACAGTAGAGAGCCTTACTCATGTGGGTGCCTGAGTTTTTGTCTGGAGGGATCCTGCCAGCAGCACAGGGAAATAGTGCTTTTGTTTGTATTAAGTGACATTACATATCTTGAAGATATAGGAGTAGGCAGTCAGCTCATGAACAAAACAAAACTTCATGGGAAATACTGCAAAGAATCAACTAGTGGGATCTCATCTTATTGAGAAGTTTCTGTATATCGAAAGAAATCACCAACAAAATGAAAAGACAACCCATAAATTGGGAAAAAATCATAATCAACAGTTACTCAGACAAAGGACATCCATCTAAATTATATAAAAAAAAAAACTAAAAAAAGATGGTACCCTAAAATTTAAAGACCCAATCCAAAAATGGGCATCTGAGATGAATACACACTTCATAGAAGAAATATAAGTGGCAAGTAAATACATAAAAACATGTTCCACAGCACTGGCCATTTGATAAATGTAAATTAAAAGAACTTTGAGATACCATCTCACCCCAGAAAGAATGGCTATCATAAAGAAATCAACTAACAACTAATACTGGAGAGGCTGTGGGGGAAAAAGCAATCCCACTGTTGGTGGGACTGGTACAACCGCTATGAAAATCAATGTGGAGGCTGCTCAGGAAACTAGGGCTACAAATCCCATGCAATACAGCTATTTCCCTTCAAAGTATTTTCCAAAAGAACTGAAAACGTGGTATCACAATGATATATGTACACCCATGTTTATAGTAGCATAATTTGTTATAGCCAAGTCTTTGAAACAAACAAAATGTCCATCTCTTGAGAAATAGATGAGAAAAATGCATTTTTTTTTTTTTTGTCTTTTTGAGACAGGGTTTCACTATGCAGTTAAGGTTGACCTGAAGCTCACTTTGTAGCTCAGGTTGGTCTCGAACTCACAGCAATCCTCCTGCCTCAGCCTCCCAAGTGCTGGGATTACAGGCCTGCGCCACCACGCCCGGCCGAAAAATGCATTTTTATACAATGGAGTATTACTTTTCCGTAAAGAAAGATGAATTCATATGCTTTATAGATAAGTGGATACAGCAAGAGTGAAATAAATCAGACCTATATGTGTAAACATTGCATTGTTTCCCTAGTATAAGGACCTGAAAGAATGAATACAACCAGGAGGGTATAATAGGTATAGTAAAATGGAAAGAAACTGAATTTAAGGATTAAACAACAAAGACGAGAGAAAGGAAAATAGGAAAAAAGGAAAGAGGGAAAAACATGCAAGTATATACACAGGATGGCTGAGATGATTGTACTCATAATTTCCATCAGTTTCCTTGAAAAGAGCAGTTAATTTTGGAATTTTCACCTTGACTAACTCTGTATGCTTATATCTGCGATCTGAGCAACTACATCAAGGACAGCAGCATGTAATACAAAACCCATGGTTGAATGCCTCTCATCTTGGTCTTCTAAATATGTACCATTTCTAATGTCTTATCGATTATTATTACGCTCTCTTTAAAATAAACTAAAACAAAAAAGACAAGGAAAAATGATTTTTTTTTTTTTTTTTTTTGCGGAACCAGGGATTGAACTCAGACTCCTGCGCTTGCCAGGGAAGCGCTTATTGCACTGAGCTGTCTCACCAGCCCCTCGAAAAATGATTTCTTGAAATCAAGCTCCAATATTCAATTATTTCCCAATCTTGTATATCTGTTAATCTGAACAGATTTGATGATAAAAATAAGTAATACTCAACCGTTGTATTTAGCTATTCCTGTTTTGAAAGTGTGTAACATATACATTGTTATATGTTACCCTGTTTGTCTTTTTTCTACTTGTTTTTGCTTTCGTTTTTTACTCTTCAAAATAAAATAAAATACAATAAATTTAGTAATTCAAAAAGTGACCTTAAATAATAATAATAATACCAAAACACAATAGTAGTTATGTTGGAAATTTAGATATTCCAGTGTGATATAAAGTATTTCATTTAAGTAAAAAGGTGAAAGTTACTAAGGAAAGAGAAAAAATGTATCTAGATAAAACTTACTAGTAGACTTATGAATTCTATGAGTATATGCATATATTTACTTCTTTTCTGAAACTATATTGTTTAATATCTGATATGATCAGCTTCTCTTATTATTTCACTTCCACATTTGCAAAAATAATTCTTTAGTAAACTCTCAACATTGCAATTCTTTTCCAGTATTTCTTCCATTACTTTTTAAATTTAAATTCATGTTTTTAATATATTCATGTGCAAGGGTTGAAGAGATAGCTCAGCAGCATAAGCTCTTGCCTGACAAGTGCAAGGTCCTGTGTTTGATCCCTGTTACAAAAACAAAGCAAAACAAAACAAACTACTAATACATTCATGTGAAAAATGTGCTGAATCTTGTCATACTTCATGCCAGTTTCTTCACAGGAAAATTAAGTATATCCTGACACATTAATACATAACAAATAAAAATCCACAGAGAAACCAGCAGTTAACAGTAAGATCTGATGATAGAAACATAAAAGGAAAAGTGAAATAGAACCTCTGCAACTTCCCAGTAGACATCAGAGGACAAACATATGCAAGAAACCAGAGTAATTATTTAAATTTTCAAGAAGGAAAGAAGTTTTAAAAATGGAAGAATCAAATTCAGAGCCATTGAGTCTTTACGGTTTCTAAGTCAAAGACTATCCCTTTTTATTTTTTTATTTTTAGGGAAGGGTCTACAGGGTGTTCAGGGCCTCACTACTAGATCGGACTCATAGTGATCCTCCTGCTTACAGTGCTGGGATTACTGGTGCGTGCCACCATGCCCAGTCTCAATCCCTATTTCAGCATGCCCCAGGAGTGGGGCCAGCATGGCAGGCCCAGGGATCCAACCCCTGGCCCCTGCATTGGTGCTTTAATCTGCTGAGCTATTTGGCTAGCCCTAAGAACTATAGTTTTAAACAAGAAAAAGGAAGCTGTCACAAATCCAGTCACAACTAAGATTAAATGCCATAAAAATCAATAAAAATTTTTGTGCTTTATTGAAAAATAATGGGGTGATTGTTCAGAAAATTAGAGAATACTGAAATTGTAGGAAATCAACATTCTAGCAATGAAACCTCTCTTAGTACCATCACCGTGACTGTAACTGGTTTTCATGTTGTGTGTTCAGTGGAGTATATATGATGTTAGAATACCTGGGTGTTGGTAAAGATATTGGGTTTCCCAGTTTTACATGTGAAAGGTGGACATCAGACCTGGACACTTGCGACTGTGCAACAGTAATGTTGTCTCAGTATTTATTTTATTTTATTTTTATTTTTTATTTTTTTGCAGTCCCGGGGATTGAACTCAGGACTTTGTGCTTGCTAGGCAAGCACTTCTTCTACTGAGCTATGTCCCTGGCCCCTCAGTATTTATTTTAGTTATTTACTTTTATTTCAATAAAACATCTTGAAACCACCATATATTTTTAGTGTGCAAGCAGATTAACCGATTGAGTTAAAATACATATAAAATACATACATTATTTAAGTGTTTACTAATGTATGTCTATATTGCATAATGACCACATTCTCCACTGCGGAGGCATGCATACCTAACACAATTCTCTTTCTCACCCTCTGTCTTTTTCCTCTCTTCCTTCTCTCCCCTCTCCCTCCATCCTAATTTCTTTATCTGAAAAATGTCTACCTCCCTACTTCCTATTATCTATATTGTTTCAGTGTTGATTTATATTTTGGTCTCACATAAAGAAAACCATGTGACATTTAAGCTTTTGTGTCTGATTTATTTTACTTAAACTTCTGGTCTCAGAGTGCATTAAGTTTCATGCAAATGATTCCAGGTTACCCTTATTTATGGCAGAGTAGTATTTCACTACTCTATATACCAATGAGTATATGTTTATCCATTTAACTGTTGATGAACACAGGGTTGTTTTAATAAAAAAGTTATAATGGCACATACAACATAAAAAGTGTACTGGTTAATGAGGATGCTGTGATATTTCAACATGATATATTGCCTCATGTTTAGATCAGATATTACCTCATGGTAATATCTATCTTGGTAATATTTCAATTCTTCATCAGTTTTGAAAGATAGTTTGTAGGATATATCAGTCTGGGTTGGAAGTGCTTTGTCTAGGGCTGGAAGCACTTCACTCCAAGCTTTCCTGGCCTTTAAGTTTTGTGCTGAGAAGTCTCTTGTAATTCTAACGACTTCTCTGTGTAAGAGATTTGCTGCTTTTCTCTGATAACTTCTTGCTCAGGAGCTGTCCTCACACTGCCTGCTGCTACTGTTCATACCACTGGTAGAATTTTTAATCTTCTGAATTTCTGTTTCATACATTTTTATAAACTCTTAATAATTTTCTATTCTGGGCATTCACATCTTATATCATTACTTTTTATTCATGTCTTCTGTAGATTTGCTGTCTTGTTAAGTTCAGTGTCTGTTCAGCTGTCTTCTTTGTGCTGACCAAGCATCTCACTGGTGCTTCATTATCTTCTCTATTATCTTTTCAAATAGTTCTGCTGTACAGCTTTAGATTTCCTCCCCTTGATGGTCTCTGGATCTGTTTTGAGAGATTTGGTAGTTTTTGGAATCATTTGTTGCCATGTCTCCTTAACATTTCTCTCTCTCTCTCTCTCTCTCTCTCTCTCTCTCTCTCTCTCTCTGTTGAGAAGGCTGGTCAATTATAGTGTAAGGCTTTGCTCTTACTTTCTCAATTAATGTTTGCTTTTCAGTGATGCTTTCTGAGCCTTGTTATATTACAGCTTTTTGGGGAGAGGAGGCTAGAGTACCAGTTGTCCAAGAATGGGCTGAAGTATTTTAAATGACACAAAAACAATAAAAATATTGACATAGAAACCAATTAAGAGCAACTATGGCACCTTGGCTATCATAACAAAATCAGCAATAATAAATCATTAGACAAACTGGATATTGAGATACCTCCCATACTAACAGTTTACCATCATTAATTCATTTCCTATGAAATCTCTTTCATAGGAAGGAGATTTATAATAATGGCATAAATACTAAGACAAACTAAATGCTGACCTTCAGTAAATATCTACTAAATGGAAAAATTTTGCCTTCATTAACAACAGAACAGTTATCAATAATAATATCATAGAGTTAGCTATTTAAAGATTCATAAAGCTTAATGATTATATTATAAAGAAAGAGGCCAGATGTGGTGGTGTACCCCTATAATACAAGCACTCAGGAGGCTGAAGCAGCAGGATCCCCACGAGTTGGAGGCCAGCCTGGGATACCTAGCAAGTTCCAGGTTAGCTTGAATGACATAGTGAGATCCTATCTCAAAAAAAAAGAGAAGAGAAGAGAGAGAGAGAGAGAGAGACAGAGAGACAGAGAGACAGAGAGAGACAGAGAGAGAAAAGAAGAAAGAAAGAAAGAAAGAAAGAAAGAAAGAAAGAAAGAAAGAAAGAAAGAAAGAAAGAAAAAAAGAAAGGAAGGAAGGAAGGAAGAAGTGGTGGGGAACCAGAGCATGAGTAAAATAAAATAAAAGGAAAGCAATATTATTGACAATAGTAACAGAAAAAATGAACAAGAGAAAGAAGAAAAAGGATAGAGAACAAAATAATAGCATAAGGAAAAAATAAAAGGAGAAAAGACAAAAGGAAAAAAGACAATAAGGCCCAAATACTCCAAATGAATGAAGAAAAACATGAGCTCATTAAAAAATTACTCTTTTTTTGTTGAGTGACTCATTTCTTTCTAGGATCCATACTTGGGAATCTAGCTAATCGCAGTTGTATCTGCCTAAGTGGCCCGTAGGCCTGTGAGGTTGCCCCCCGTGCCCTGGCCCCTCTGCTCATGCACGACTGGCTACGGCAGCCATTCCAGCCATAGTGTCTCTTCGATGACATTGGTAGGAAGAGCAATCAGCCCTCCAGTCTCTGCTGGATGTAGACTGCAGCTCGGGGATTCGGGCCAACTGCTGGGCTTTCAGATCCAGCCCCTCTTATAACTGTATTATTGGGTCTGGTTTCCCAGTGTGGAGAACAGGGCACATGTCCTTTCCAGCCATGCCTTTTTAAAAATTCAAAATTCTCTAAGGTGGTGTTTTTCTTAGTCTTTTATAATTAGGGTGAAATAGAATCCACTTGACATGGAAAACTTTCAACATACACTAAAGAGAAGGAAGAGTGACAGAAGCCAAGAGAATATCTACAGTTAGAACAGGTAAAAGAGAAGACACTGAAAGAAATAAAGTAGAAATAGGCAAAAAATAGAAGTGATCTGAAGAGTATAAGATTTCAGCTAGAAAGGAAAAATAAGGTTAAGAGGTGTGTGGTTCAAAATGGTGGTATAGTCAATAGCAATATACTGCATTCTTAAAGGTCATTACTAAAGAGGATTTTAGTTCTCTTACTGCAAATAAATGGCACATATGGGGGTAATTTGTATGTAGATTAATTCAATGTAGCCATTTTAAAGTGCAAACTTATTTCAAAACATCATATTGTATACGATATATAATATGATTAAAAACAGAAAAATTTAGAACAGCCACTAATAGGAAGAGTGGCTCAATTTGTTAATTGAGAAAGAACCAGGGACTTTGGAAAAGCTGGAGGAATAATAATTGGCATCTGCTGAGTTCCCTCTTCACTGTGATTATAATTTTAGGATTTTCTTAGTATCAAATTTAATTTTTACAGCACCTTAACGCTTTTAGGATGTAGGCACTAGTAGCAATCTTATTTCATATATAAAACAAATAAGCTGTAGGAAGTTCCTGACACGCGGCCCTCATACAGGACTGTGATCTAATCATCTTCATGGCTCAACTGTAGTGTTTCGATTAAGTTGGATTGAAGCTAAGGGCTAACAATTTTGAGAAAATGTCTGCCTGAGTCAGATGTCAGTGGGAGATGGCATTGCAAGTGAGGAGAGATTTTTTTTATGACAGAAGGGACCACAAAGAAAGGCGTGGCTGGTACGTGAATGGAATGCGAGTCTAGAAGGAAGATGGAAAGCAAGGGCCTGGAAAGGTGTCTCCATTTTCAACAATGAATAGCTCAACTTGACTGGATTAGGAAAGAGAATTCTCAAGGGAAAAATTACTTAAAGTAATGAGGCAAATGTACTTACAGATAATAAAGAATTTGATTCATAGGGTACAGTGATTGGGCTGCCAAGCCATCAACAGGGAAAGTTGGGCAGAAGATGGGTAGAGCTATGTTCAACGGGATGAAAGTATGGGGTTTCATGGATGGATAAAGAGTGGTTATGTCCCTGTGAAGAGGAGAGCCTAGAGACCAGGAAGTGTTCTGGAGGAGCCCAGGCACACAGAGAAAGGTGTTTAACAGTGTTATTCCTAGGTCTGGATATAACGTTGCCTTGCCTGCTTCGACAGCACATATGGCAAATAAAATGCTATCCCGATGCCAGAAATGTCTCTAAACTCTGATCCTTTTTTTTTTT
>PVKA01001686.1:8359-39239 GCA_004027165.1 Ctenomys sociabilis
GAATTATATCAAAGATTCAATAATTATTTACCTAGTGGATGACCATAGCACTAAAAGCCGACATAATATCCTGTCCAACCACCATTAGTGCAGATCTTGCCTCTCATAGAATTATGTAGAAGCACAGCGTTATCTATCCCAACTGCACTGTCTATACACACACATCCTGATTTTTTCTTTCTACAACCCTTCCTTTGTCCACACCTGTCAAAAGTGGGCACTCCACTGACATTCAACTACCTTAGGTGCTTGAACTCGACACCACAATCCAACACAGTCCAGCATTCTGCAACCATAGGGAGTTGTTCAAAGAAATTGTCGACCATATCCATTTACAGCTCAGCTTAATATTATGGGCTCACGATGTATACTTCATTTTTATACTTTTATACTTTTCTGCTGGATGGTTAAGACCTAGGTAGATCAAAACTTATATATCAACACATGAACTTTTTATTTCCTATGTGGTCATTGAAGTCTTCTCAGGGTTTATCTTGTAGTCCTGTACATTATTCTGTAGTTCCTTTGTCTGTGTCATCCATGTGGACGAGTCAGTCAGATTTTTTTTTTTTTTGTATTATATGAAGTGGGATTTAAGGTCCATTTTTTTTTTCTTTTTATTGTAAAGATTATTCTTTCCGAAGTTCACTGCAATGTCAGATTTATGTCAAATAAGTTTTCTGTACATATGTGGGTATCTTTCTGGGCTCTGTAGTCTCTGCTCCAGGTGACTATTTTGTTGGAGTGAATTCTACTAAGGTCTAACTGTTGCAGAGTTATAATAGTTCTTGATAATTAGCAGCATAAATTTTAAGGATTATTTTTCTTCAAGGTTTTCTTGCATATACTTGTTGTGTTAGTTATTTCTCTCTCTCTCTCTCTCTCTCTCTCTCTCTCTCTCTCTCTCTCTCTCTCTCTCTCTCTCTGCAGAACCAGGGATTCAACTCAGGCCCTTGCGCTTGGCAGGGAAGCATTTATTCCACTGAGCCATCTCCCCAGCTATTTTTCTCTCTTTGATGGGACAAAACACCAGACACCTAAAGTTTAAAGGAGGAAAGGATTATTTAGCCCACAGTTTGTGGAGGTTTCAGTCCATAATTGGCTGGCTCCAAGGCAGAGTGGCACATGGCAAAGGGGCAACAGCTCACGGTGGTGGAAGATACCAAAACAATAAGAGCAGAAGGGAGGAGCAAGCCTCTCCTCCTCCCTTATATTGTGTGCAGGCTGCCCACCTAGGGTGGATGTAGCACTCACACCTCCAATTCTAGCAGTGGACAATGAACCAATCATAAACTAGATTCAGCTACCTCTGAAATCCTGTCTTCTTGACTGCACGAGGCTTTGAGGGCACGTCCAGGCACAAACCATAATGCTTGATCAATCTCAGCAGGAAAGCTTCTGACACTTCAGCATTGCATGTGACACATACCATAAGTCTTGTGGGTCATCATCAGAAGGCTAAGGAAGGTCCTTTCTGTGAAGGTTTTACTGAATACATGGTGCGTTCATTAAGGTCTTTTGAGGTTCGTCATGGGCCTCCGGGTTCTGCAGCTGGTCTGTGGTGTGGTTCTGGGGCTCTCCAGAGCTTGTGGATCCTTGCTGTGTGACATTCTGGTGCTAATCCAGGCTGAGCCGAGGCTCGTGAGCCAGGAGCCCGCGGTGAAGCCTCCCTCAGGCCCTCAGCTTTCATGTACTATTTGTTGATGTTGGGTGCAGTTTTGGATACTTTATGCTACAACTTTAAGTCCATCCTTTGTGCTATGTGTTACACCGATTTTCACATTGCAAACTACACTTATATTCCCCTTTTTCAATTACTCTGAAACTATTTTCCGGGATTTCATCTGATAACATTTGCTTTAAGATTTTTATGTTTTCTGCTCAGAGGGGTGATTGATACAGCATGTTGCTTTATTGCATTCTCCTTGTTGGGTTTTAGTTGAGGCTCATTTTAGAAATGAGGGTGATGAAGCTCTGTAGTTTCTATTCCCTGGAACAATTTGTTTGGTGTTCATTTTTCCTGAAATGTTTGGAAAAAATTAATTCATGAAGACATATGGGCTTGAGTTTTATGTGTAAATGCATCTCTTTAACAGATACAGGAATATTCATAGTTGTGCTTCCTGTTGTATGAGCTTTAGGAAGTCATGTGCTTTATAGAGTTTATCATCTGAACACGAATGCTCAAATGCAGGGAAGTGCTGTTCCTAAAAGTGTCTTTCCTTTGCTGTGTTTGTAGGGTTCGTTGCAATTTTCCTTTTTTTTAATTACAATTATTTGAAGAGTAAAAACAAAAGCAAGAACAAAAATCAGAAACAGGTAACATACAATAATAAATATGTTACAGATTTTCAGAACAAGCGTAGCTGATTAACAATGGTTGATATAGTACCTATTTTTATCATGAAATCTGTTGCTCAGATAAACAGATATGTAGGATTGGACATGTGATTGCATATTACCGCTTGTTTTCAGGAAATCCTAAATTTTTGTTCTTGTTTCTTTTTTTTTTATTACCTTTTTAAAAAAATTATTTTAAAGAGAGTAATTGCTATGGCATTAGGAATGGTAGACATGGAGAAGACCAAGATGACAGGTATTCAAGTATGGTGTTTGTATTACACATTGCTGTCCTCAATGTAGTTGCATAGTTCACAGGTATCAGAGACAGAGTTAGACAAGGTGCTGAAATAAACATCCTGTCTGGTTCAGGCCAGCTATTAGTCGCTAGGCAACCTTGTGTCATGTGTTACAAACTTTGCAAAAATATAAATAAAGGATTGTTTTGTTGTGCATTGAGTTAGTCTTGCCCATAAGGGTGTTTGTCTTTTTGTCTTTCTTACTCCTGCTTTTGTGTCTCCTGGGATAGAACTGTTCACAGTAGACAAGTGGATCCCGACACTTGCATGCACAAGGACCTGGATTTAATCCCCAATACTACACACATAGACACACACAAAGAAGCACAGATACTTGGCCTGTATGCTGTGTTCTCTGGGATTAAATCATTTTTCTCAAGCATAATTTTATTTTTGTTTTGATTTTATAGGCAGGAATCACTTCATCACGGGGGTGCCATCTGTGAAATGCCTTATTAGGTGACTTGGTCACCATGAGGCCATCTTAGACTATATTTTCACTAAGCCAGAAGGCTACCACATTTTGGATGACACAGACTCTTGGGACTACTTTGATGTGCATGACCTGTCATTGGCCAAAATGGTGTGTGGTACCTGGGTGAATCCCAGTGCACTTCAAGCTGTGAATTTTCTCTAAAATACTGTTCTGGCTGTGCTGCATGAGTGTTAAAAGCTGTACCTTCATTATCTGGTCCAAATATAGTCCAGATCCCATTTGATACTACAACAGAAGCTCCCTACCTCCCAGCCAGGTAACAGTTCTAGTTACAGTGCCTATTACTTTTGTTTCTTAGAAACAGCTGGTCACTGTGATCACATGGTAAGACCCAGTCCCCAGATGACAAGCCATTCTGTCTCTGCACTTCCTGCTTGCTTATCCTCTATCCTCTATCCTATGCCACCAGAGACCAGGGTCTGATATTTTGGGAATGATCCTGATCAGTGCCAATTGTTGTAAATAAATATGACTCCAAATCCTGGCTATCATTTTGGTGTTTCTGTTTATTGTTGCAATACACCCCACTGATCTGTGATAATTTGGGAGCGTGTTACTTAACTTCGAAGCAAAGGTGATCCCCTGTGCTGCTCTTAGCTCATTTCCTGTTGCTGCCACGTGGCCCTCTGCATTGCTGTTTCATGTATGCTCCGTTCTGTGATCTGTAATCTCTTTGATCTGTTTCTGAAGAGTGGGTTTTTTCTCCTGTTGGATATGGATATTAAGCCTGACTTGCATGCTAAACCAGGGATGTATCTCACTTGGCCGTTATGCAGTATTCCTCAGAGATACTATCTGTGCTTTCTTTTCTTGGGGTCTCATTGCTTTAGGTGAGCAAGTGATGCTTTCCTTAAATTGCTTCAGTAGTGTTTGGCACTGTTCCGTGAAGCAGTTTGCAGTGTGAGTACTGGCATCAGTTCTTCTTTGAATACTTGGTAGAATTCTGCAGTGAAGCCATCTGGCCCTCGGCTTTTCTTTGTTGGGAAAGTTTTAACTACTACTTCAGTTCTTCATGGGTTATTCCTTTTGGGCTTTACATCTCTGCCTGGTCCACTCTTGGTAAGTTGTATTTTTCTAGGAGCTCATTTCCTTTGGGTTACTCTATTTGCTGGCATGTTTGCTTAATAATCCCTTATGTTCCATTTTATATCTGAGGCATTTCACAATTCCTCCAGTTCTGGGTCTTATTTTATTTATTCAAGTCTTCCTTTCTTCTTGGTTAGTTTAGGGAAGGGTTTGTTAATTTTCTTTTTCCAAAAGAACTGACTCTTAGTCTGATTGATTTTTCTCTGAGTTTTCTGTTCTCTCTTGATTTATTTTTTGTCTAAATTTTTCCTTCCCTTCTGAGAGCTTTCGGTTTATTTTCTCTATTCTTTTTGTAGTTCCTTGAGGCATAGTCTTGGGCGGTTTCTTTGGGAACTTGCTTCTTTTTTCATGATAGATACCTATTCCCTCTCAGAATTGCTTTGGCTGCATCCCACATGTTTTGGTTTGCTGTGTACTTGTTTCCATTTGTGTCTTGAATTTGAAAAGTAGTGATGCTTTGTACTACTTGTCAAATCCCTTGCAGGAAGAAAGCCCTGTTTTGGATGAGTGCTGGTTTTCAGTCCCTACACAGCCACAAATGTGATATCTAGCTTTCACAACTTCTGTTGGACTTGCTGTTTGTAGTTGTCTAAAGAAGACAACTCAGGAGAGGAAATGGGTAAAGAGATACATCTATGTATGTAAGGATGGTTTGGACAACTTACTGTGGATTTCTGCTGGCCTATGGAAAGGAGCAATTAATGCTTAATTTGTTTTGTCTCCTTTTTTCAATTGTCCTTTTTCTCTTAATTTCTTATATATTTCTTTTTTCCTCCAATTTTGCATGCATGTATCTGGTAATATGAACAGCTAACTAAAAAACAATACTGTATTACAAAAACAAAAAGACAACTTACAGGTTATTCAAATAATTAATGGGAATTATGCATATTAAGTGACCTTTATAGTGGTCACTCAACAAGTTACACAGTAATGATTTTATTCTAACATCAAATGGACATAATTTTGTCTTACTCCCAGCCTATGACTAGTAATTACTAACACTTGACCACTTGCCTTCTATCTCTGTATTGCTAAAACACATATTAAAGCTTTTGACATAGGGTGTGGATCTCAGTGGATGGCTGACACTTGTCATACTACTGAACTATTGCCACAAAACCATATATACTGTTCTTTGGAATTCGTGACTGTTAATTTAGAGGAACTGGATTTTTCCCATGAGCCTTGCTCTGCTACACTTTGATGTTTCAGGGGTAGGAGATGAGGAGGGCTGGACACAAAAGAGGCACTGAGCCCACCGTGCCAGCTGCAAGCGTACTGTCCTCTTGGCATGGGACCACTGCAGTGCAGAGCTCATACAGGTAAAGCCTGATGCTCTGGGGGCCTTCCCTGACCACCTAAGACTCGTTGTTCCTTAGGGTTGGAAAATTTGAGTCACGGAAAGCCAGGGAAAGTTACAGCACAGGTTGAATAGTTGCCCTCAGCAGTTTCCAGGAGTAGACTCAGGAGACGGCATCAAGAGCCCAGGTGGGCTTTAGCAGACCTTCCTTCCCAATGTTGCCTAGGAGGGCCAGGGCTACAGTTCAGAGACATGGCCCCTGCCCAGTGTACAACAGGGCTGGGGAAAAATCAGAAATACATAAAAGTTAGGGTGAGTTATTCTAATTTTTATAGCTGTTTTATATTGCTACTTTTATCTTCCGCTAGGATTTAGCTCCAAGCCATATAACAAAAGCTGGCTGACACTGGCATATACCACGAATTACTTGCTAAAAGTACTAATGAAATGCTCAGCACAGGACTCTTAACAGGGAGACTGCATCTCTAAGGAGAGTGTGACAGCTGGCTGGGTTTATAGTAATTAAACATGAGTCTCACTACCAGTGTTGCGTGGCTTTGGTGCTGGGAATCTCACTCTGTCTTTGCCATCACAGGACTGACAGAGGCAGGAAAATGCCAGCATTTTTTAGGGCTGAAGGTTCTAGACCAAAGGCCAAATCAAAATGTGCATGTAAAAAGACAGGATTTGTAACAACACCCTTTGAGTACCTACTGGTGTCCTTAGATCCTAAGTGCAGAGAGGCATGTGCTGTGAAAGGTTTATGGCGAGAAGGCGCTGCTTAAAGCTGTTCACAAACATCATATCAATGAACTTGAGTTCAATATTTTGTACAGTGTTAAGTTCCCTAACATGGAAGTAACGCTACAGAGAGCTACCCCTGCATGGAATTGTGTTACTTCACAATGTGTCAACACAGATGCTTATTAGGATAGCCAGAGCTTTTTTTTTTTTCCTATGAGAGAAAAAAAAATCATTACCTTCTCTTATAATTCCAAAGATCATCTGACTGGTGTGGATGGGAATTAGATTCACACTGTGATCCTGGTCTAGAGTAGTTGGTACTGAATATACGGCACTAGAAAAAGCCATCACTGAGACTATGGAAAAGGGGTTCATGACACCCCAGCTCCGAGCTCTGTCATGGAGTCTGGGCTCTTCCGTCCTCCCCTGCACTGGCTGTCTTTCCTACCATCTGTAGCAGCCCAGTGCAGAGTGTAGGGGGCACCCGTCGAGGTGCAGCCAGGTGCTGTCTGGAGCCTTCTGTGTGATGGACAGGGTCAGGTAAGTGGTGGAGCCAGCCAGTGTCCGAGAGCCAGAAGGACGGAGTCAAGTGGCAACCAGGACCTCATGTGGGACTCTCCGGGTGCCAGCCAGGGCTCTCGCCAGATAGGGCTGAGCACTTCTTAGGCTATAGTTACTTCATCTTTGAGATTTGACAGGGAGGCCAGATCATGCAGCTGTGAAAATTACTGCTCTGTATAAGTGGCTGGAAGCTCCAGGGCAGATGCCCTCATCAGGTGACTTCTCGAAGCCTTGACTTACTCTGGAAAAGGAGGTTTTTTGTGGGTACTTTGCTCCTTTGCTTTTGGGGAGGCATCAATGGCATCATTCTCAGGAGCTTCTTGGCAGAGTTTCTGGCATACTTTGTGATGTCAGTATTACGTGACTGTTTCACATTAGCCCTATTTTCAAAAGAGCGAATCTCCAGCTCATGAGCTAAATTTATTCCCTGCATTCAGCAAGGCAGGGGTAAAGAGCAAGAGCCTATGCTCAGGTCTTTTGTGTTCCAGAACTGATTCCTGTAAGGATACAACACTGTGTCGACTCTCAGGGCACTCCTAAAGTCAGCAAGTTTGCTCCATAGTCAAGACTCACAAAGAGTGCCCTACCATTGGGCCTGCAGAATTTTCCATATTTTCCAGTTACATTTTAGGTTGTGAAAAACACGTCACCAGAGTCAGGGCCCGGGCGGGGCACGGCTCCCACTAATCGCTTCTCCCCTGCCCTTCTGCACAATCAGGCTTTGTGTTGACGCTCCCCTCCTGCATCCTGATCCCTGTTCCAAGCACTAGGGTCACAGGAGTAGCCACACTGATGGTCGTGGCCCTTGAGCTCACAGTCCAGTGCAGAGTGACAGGCAGTGAGGAAGGACATGTTGGATAGAGGATTACATTGCCAGCTGGTGACAACAGCCTGAGTGCAGACTCAGGTGATCTGGGCTTAGAGCCCCAGGGGTGGCTGCATCATGCTATTGCAGGGGACTAGAGAGGTGTGGAATGGATGCTGTGTCCCAAGGAAGACTTAGCCTTGTCCGGGCCTCTGGGAGGTGACCTGAGACACTCGGTGCATCCAGCATAAATAACAGACGTATTTGGTAGCCCTCGACTCCAGAACCTGTCCATCAGATGCCTGCCCTGTAGATGAGGCTGGTGGAGTCCACGTGGAGGTTGGGTCAACCTCCTGGGTGGCCTGTCCCCACACGTTACACTCATTCTGGGGTGGGACACTTTCAGAAGCCTGTGCCCTTGTGTTCCTGATGGAGTCCCAAGGGGCTGCTTTCCAGGATTTTGGTGTCCAGCGCAAAGAACTCCATGAAATACACAGAAAACGCAGTGTGTATGTGTGTGGGGGTGCGTTTATTGAAGGCGGCGAAGAGCCTCGCACCACCCAGCAAGAACAGCCCATGAGCAGACCAAGGATGACGGAAAGGATCTTCTGCATCCTGGATTCCCAGGCTCTTACTCCGTAATGCAAGTACGACATCAGGAAAGGTGTCCCATTAAACACTGGCTTCGTGTTGCTATTGGCAGGTTTGATTCATTGTGTCAACTTGAGGCTTGAAAGTTAACTAAGCACAGGGTCAGAGTCCGTCCTTTGTGAGCATTCTGTGCCTGTGTGGGAGACGGCGGGAGATGGCATTGGCAGGGCAGCGTGCATACCACCCTGTTTTTGCCCTTGCTCTTTCTGCTGAGCTTCTGCTGCCTTGAAGGGTTAGCCCTGTGTCATGTTGCCCTGCTTTGGAGATGATTACGGACTGAAACCTGCACAAACTATGCACTAAATAAATCTTTTCTGGGTCGAGCAGATGGCTCAGTGGAATAAGCGCTTTCCTGGCAAGCGGAAGGGCCTGAGTTCAATGCCCGGCTCCGCCAAAAACACAAAACAAAACAAAGCAATCCTTTCCTTCCTTAGTTTTGAGTATGGAATATTTCATTTCATCAAGGAGAGAGAATTAACCAAGACAGCCAGGTATGCACACTGTCTTCTAGAAGCTTGACTTGCTGTATGTAATGAAGGATCAGGAAGTGTCTTTTGATTGGCTGTGCCCACATGCAAATAAGGTATTGAAAAGCGCGTCTTCTGATTGGCCCTGTGAATAGCAATCAGATTCAAATAGAGGACTGGGTGGGAGGGTGGGTGGGGCGGGGACAGCCAGACACAAAACACAGCAAGAATCCAACCTGGAGGTGTAAACTTGGACAAGGTGGGGATTGGGAGTCACCACGCTGGGCGAGCTCTGTCAGAGGACACGAAGATGGAAGAGGCCCTGACCCTGCAAGCCAGACTGTGGGAGAGGTGCAGTAGTGAGATGGGGATGGGCAGAGCCTGGACACCATGAGGGGACAGATGGGATAGTGGTCACGAACGTGGGTGGATGAGTTGGCAGAAGGGAGCCAGTATTCACTGCCGTGCTGACAGTGGGGCAGAGGAGGCTGTAGGGGATGGAGGGGGCGGTGAAGGACAGCATGGAGCCTGTGTGTGCATGGGGGTGTCAGAAGCCAGCCTCATGGGGAGGAAGGCAGCAGGACTCAGTGCTGAGCGGGGAGGCCAGGAGAAGGGTGGACTGGGGCCCCACTTGAGCATGATGGGAGGACCAGGGTGATGGGTGGGTTCAGGAAGGTGCTGGACTACCCTGGTGGTGACGGACAGGGTCACCCAGAGCTGAGGGGAAAGGTTGCGTGGGACTCCCAGGAGTCTCTGGGGAGTTGAAACGTGGTCCCCAGGCGGTGGCCACCCTTCGTGCAGTGTTGTGAGATAGATCAAGATTGATACCCAAAATGACCTTGGCTGCAGGTGGCAGGCATGGCCGGGCAGAGGATCACTCATGTCAGACAGTCAGGCCTTCCCCATGCTTTACATGTGGACAAAGTCACACCAGGTGGTTGGACATGTGAACTATGGTAAATTCTATGCTTTAAATAGTACAGTTAAGACACGTTGCCGTGAGTCCCCTTTGGATCCCTCCCCCCCATCATCCTTGCCGCTTTCTGCACTAGCTCTGGATCCTCTTGCTTCTTTCCTTCCTTTCTCTTTTTCATCTTTTTTGTTGATATGTTTTAGATATATATGATAATTTCCATCATGAGAAGTTTGTGCCTCTACATAATATTTCTTGCCTTCTTCTTTTCCCCCATTCCATCCTTTCTTTCCAACTTCTCTTTGCCTCTGTTATGGTTTGTGCATAGGCGTCCCCCCAAAGCCTCCTGCAGTCTAGGGGTGGTGATTGATCACTGTGGGTGTGCCTGCTGCACCTGTCCCAGGGCAGGAGATCTGCATTACAGTGTAAGGGGGGAAGAGGGGCCGGCTGCCGAGCTGCTGCTGCCTCTCCTTTTCTGGCTCTTGTTCTTTGTTGCCACCATGAAAGGTAGTGCCTCTGCCTTGTGACGCTCTGCCCTGGACCCAGCGGAATATGGACTGAAGCCTCCAGTAACTGTGACCAAATAAACCTTTCCTTCCCTCATTTTGAGTGTTTGGTATTTGTCCCAGCAAGAGAGAAGAGTAACTAAGACAGCCTCCTTATTTACAAAAACATTGTTTCCATTTTTTCCTTCTATTCTTTTTTTTTTTTCTTGTCTCTTCCTCCCTCTGCCCCTTGTTCCCCTTCTCATTTGAACATTTTCTTCCCACTTCCCAATATCTACCTATTATACATTTTTCTCCTTACTTGCGTTTTTGATTTCTCACACCGGAGAAACTATGTGCTATTTATATATCCCTGATTTATTTCACCCAAGAGTACGGTCTTGAGGTGCAACCATTTACCTGGAAATAACTCAAGCTTATCCTTCTTTATGACTAAGTAATGCTCTATTATATTAAAAATCTCATCTTCTTTATCCATTCATAGGTTGATGGACATTTGGACTCTTGCCAAGATTTGACTTTTATAAACTCTGCCCTGATAAACGTGGGTGTGCATACTGCTGTGATGTGATTTCTTTAATTCTTTCAGAAAAACAGCAACAAGGGAAATAGCTGGGTCACTAGAGATCTCCAGTTTTAGTTACTTGAGGAATCTCCACCCTGGTTTCTACAGTGATGGCACCAGTCTGCACTCCCACTGACAGTGGAGAGGAGTTCCTTTCACCCTATAGCCCTTCCATCGTTTGTTATTGATTGATTTCTTGAGGATAGACATTCTTCCAGGGTGGGATGAAATCTCAGCATTGTCTAAATTTAAACTCTCAAAAAACTAGTGCTGTTGAGCAGTTTTTCATGCAATTATCTGCCATTTCTATGTTTCATCTGAAAAGTGTCTATTCATTTCAGATATCTGTTTTTCAACTTTTTCTTTTAATAGGGGAGTATGTTTTTTGTATTTATTTATTTATTTTGTATTTTAGGGAAGGGTCTAAGGGTGTTCAGGGTCTCACTACTAACTAGATCAGACTGGTAGTGGTCTGCCTGTTTACAGTCTCCCAAGAGCTGGGATTATAGGCATGCCCTACCACACCCAATCTCAATTGTTGTCTCACTGCTCCAGCGGTGGGGCCGGCTGTCACTTCCGGGTCCTTGTCTTGGTCCAAGAAGCCAATGTTTGTAATCCCAAAGTTACGTTATTGGAATCCCATCAAGTTGATTCCAGTCTACCACTTTCAATGCAACCCACAACGAAAATAAAGACACTAAATTATATTTTTAATCATTTGGGAGTCAAGGAGCTCTAAGTCCAGCCATGAAGACAGCTTTCTGGAACCAAGAGAGTGACCCAAGGCCTCATCCTGTTTTTATTCAGTGGAGGAGTGGCTTGAAGAGGAATGCCGGAGAATTATGGGAAGTAGGTGACTCTGTGAGCTGAGCTAGGTGGGTGGCCTACATTTACCTCTGCCATATGCAGAGAGGATAGGCAGAGAGAGTAATCTGCATTATACTATAATGCTATTGAGAGATAGCATCTAATGATTTGGGGGGGTTCTGCTTCAGCTTTGATGTAGTCGTTCAAGCCCCGGGAAGTCATAACCTCTATCTTGAGGCTCCATCCTGGCTGGCTGCGTGGAGTATTAGCGGTTCCATACTGTCTCGACCCAGCTCACATTAAAGAACAGTAGGTATAGGTTACCAGGGAAACACGCATGCCATCTTCAAAGAATATCCCCAGCACCTCAGCCAGACCAATATACATTGCTTAAAGCCAATTGAAGGATAAGCAGAAGTCCTAGCCAGCTCTGTATATAACAATGTGAGGAAATAGGGTCAGGCTCAGTCAAAATGGAAACAGTCATTCTTCTTTCAAGGAGATCTGCTCAGGTGGTCCTCCACAGCCAGCACAGCAGGCTGGGGATCAAACCCCCAGTCCCAGTGCCTGCTTGCAGGTACTTTAATCTGCTGAGCCATTCGGCTAGCCCTTTCGGTTTTTAGAATATATTCTAGATATTACTCTTGACAAAGGAATAGCTGGCAATTTTTTTTTCCCACTCTGTAAGATGTTTTTCACTCCACTGGTGATTTCTTTTGTTGTGCAAAAGCTTTTTAATAAGATGAATGCCAGTTAATTCTTTGTGGTAGTTCTGTGCCATTGCTGTTTTGTTCTTGGCCTACTCTACTGTCTTCAAGAGTTCTACCTATTTTTTTATTCTAGCGGAGTTAGTGTTTCTGGCTCAATATTTCAGTCTTTGATCTAGTTCAAGTTACTTATTTATTTTTGTGGCCAGCTCAGCCCGCCCTGGGAGCAGGGCTGGCACTGCATGTGGTGCCAGGGATTGAACTGTGGTTCCTGTGCTTTGCCTAAGCTTGCCAAAGCAGGCGCTTTAGTCTGCTGAGGTATCTCACCAGCCTCGATTTAGCTTAGCGTACAGTGAGACACAAGGGTCCAATTTTAGTCTTAGGTGGGTAGAAAGCCAGTTCTTCCAGCGCCACTAATTAAAAAGGCTGTCTTGCTTCCAGTGAAGGTGTTTGATAGTTCTCTTTCCTGAGTGTTCTTAGCTGCGCTGTCCTGGCTGCCGTGATATCCTAATGGGTTCAAAACAGTTCCCTTTCATGTTCCCTTTGACTTTGGGGATCAGCCAGAAGTCACACAGTGCCAGACCTGATGGATAAGATGCATGAGGACCACCGTCATTTTTATTTGATAGAAATGGCTGTAAGCATTTTAAGTGTGTGCAGTACACTCCTTGGCATGCCTTTTGATGTCAACCAAATACATGCTCAGCCAAGCAGAGGTGTGGCCTGAGTCTTCCTTCAGTAGGTGGTGGTCTCCCTGCAGTCTCCTTGCCGAGGAACCCTCATGTCCCCTTCTGTGGCTGCTGGTTGGGTCTTCGCTTCCCCAAGGCTGCTCCAGGTCGCCATGTCCTGCATCAAGTCCTGAGGGCTTTCGGCTGTCCTATGGGGGACAGAGAGGCTGCCCAGGGAGAGTCTAGCCTGGGTCTGCCTGTCATCAGGGCGTGGCCAGCACCAGGTCAGCATCTGAGGACACCTGGCCAAGCCCACTTTCTGTGGGGTCCCCGAGAATGCAGGAGCTCTGTACAAAGAATATGATTCCCATGGGGTGGACGCAGCCTGCTTCTAGAGTATGGTTGCGTGGAGGGCCAGGGATCCCCGTCCCCAGATCTGCTGGCTTCACAGCTCTGCTCCTGTGTCCATAGAACAAAACTGCCCTCGCCCTGTTGTACGATGAGGCCTCTGAGAACGCCTACGATGTCCGGCTGAGGCTGACGAAGGAGGCACTGACCATTCAGCAGCAGGACGTGGTCTGCGTGGGTGGAGCCCATCCTGGTGCCAATGTAAGTGCTTTGGTGGATGGGGCCATGTTCCAAGGTCCTGAGGCTTGCACACATTCTTCATGAATGTTTGTGGGAAGCCTGGAGTGGTGTTGCATGCCTGTAATCCCATCCTGCTGGGAGGCTGAGGCAGGAAGATTGCAAGCTCAAATCTAGCCTGGGAAACTTTTTTTTTTGTATGTAGGAAAGGGTCTACAGAGTGTTCAGGGTCTCACTACTAGATTGGACTCATAGTGATCCGCCTGTTTACAGCCTCCCAAGAGCTGGGATTACAGTGCGCGATACCATGCCCAGTCTCGACTGCTGTTTCAGCTCACCCCAGGGGCAGGACCGGCAGAGCAGGGCCTGGGGATTGAACCACTGGCCCCTGCACCTGCTTGCAGGTGCTTTAGTCTGCTGGGCTATTTGGCCTAGCCTGGGAAACTTAGGGAAACCCTGTTTTAAAATTAAAACACTAGCAAAGAACTAGGGCTATAGTTCAGTACAAAGGTCCTAAGTGCAGTCTTTAGCATTGAGGAAAAACAAACAAACAAGCAAACAAGAAAACAAACCTGGTTGCTCGTGAGAAGCCCATGTATGGTGAGTTACATATAGCCCTGTCTATGGGCTTTGATCATATCATTAAGTACAATATGCACTCCAGGGTTGGTCCATAGACTCTCTGACTGTCATAATTTCTTTGCTAGTCCATGTCCTTTGAAGAGCATTACTTACAAAGAAAACAGCACACTGTGAAATGAGACTTGCATTGCAAAGTGAGATTATGATGAAGTAGTAGCTGGCTGGGCGTTTCCATCTGTGGAGAAGCCCTACAGATGCCTGGCCGGCCGCAGTCTTCGGTGTGGGTGGCCTGGTTCCCGCTGTGCATCTGTGGGTGTGGGTGTGGACTGTCATGCTGAAACATGTTCCTTCTTGGCTGAAATTGCACTTCTCACTCATGGATGATGTTTTCTTCAGGGTGAGATATATTTATTTATTAGCTCTATTGATAACTAGTAGGGAAGAGATTTTGGCAGCTTTCCTTTCAAAGTTTAACTCCAACAGGCCCACCCCCAGTCCATTGTCCCATGGGAAATCCACAGCCAGCGGCCAGCTCCCTGGCGTCCCTCCCAGCAGCTGCATGAGGCTGCCGCATCTGGGGTCTCTCAGCTCTCTTTTCTCTAATCAAACCCATTAGATACAAAACTGGCACACAGGAAACAATGTGGTTGAAAGGAAATCCATTTCAAGGTGTATTTGAAACCATTTCTTCTGGTTCTGAGCCCAGCTTTGGCTCTGTGAAGGGCTTTGGTTCTGGAGACCTGGACTCACTGTTTTCCTGAATTCTGTTGTCCTTGGCCTTGGTGAGAGGAGTGGGGCACCCTGGAGCCTCAAGGTGAAGGTGCACACAGCGTGCTCTCTCTGGAAGGTCCCTTGGTGACTCCCTGGAGATGCTGTGCTGTGCTGTGACCTAGTCTGTTCCACCCTCCCCACCCAGCCTTGGGCAGGCTTGGTCCTCTGGAGCCCCAAGAGGCCGGGGTGGGGCCTCTCCTCTCTGCAATGCCCAGTCACTTCGTGCCTTGCTACATGATTCTGGGCTGTCTGGTTGCACCTCACCAGACTTCCAGGTTCCTGTCCTCTGCTGTGTGATCCCATCCCCAGCTATAGGTGTGACTTCTTGTCCCTCCACTTGTCCTAAGTCCCAAGGAAAGGTGACATAGGACAAAGAGAAATCAAGGGTACTTTTGTAACTGTCTACAAACTACTTTGCTTCCCAGAGAGTTATTTTTTGAACTGTAAAAAAGCTCAGACAATAGAAGGGGAACAAGAGATGGAGTTGGGAGGGAAATAAAGGAAAAAGGATTTTATAAAAGAGAACGATACTTACACATTGTATCATTTCCCTGGTGTGAGAACCTGAAAGAGTAGGTAAAATCCAAAAGGTACAACAGATGCTGTGAAAGGGATAGAAGCTGTTCAAAGGGAGGGAAAGACGAGATGAGGGAAGGAAGGAAGGAAGGAAGGAAGGAAGGAAGGAAGGAAGGAAGAAGGAAGAAGGAAGAAGGAAGAAAAGAAGGAAGGAAGGAAGAGGAAAATATGTGTAATACACAGGCTAACTTGGCTAATTGTACGGCTGATTTCTACTGGTCTATTGAAAGGAACAGTTAATGCTTAAATATTTTTCTTCTTGTTGATTTTTTGACCAGTTTTGCATACTCATATCTGGTAAACTGAACAACTGATTTAAAGACAACAAGATGTAATCCAGCAACCCCTGTCGAGTTCCTATCATTTTGTTTAGTGGAATCGTGTGTTGTTTCTAATGCAAATTTTTTCTTTCATAGTTTTACTGTCTTAAAAAGGATTAATCAGAAAAAAAGGGGAATAAATTAAAAAATAAAAATAGAGTGTTTTCAAGTGGGAAGAGGATCAGGAGTTAGAGGGAGCAGGGAGAGGTGGGAGGTGCAGAGGAGCAAAATGAGGGAGGCTGTGCTATGCGCATGTGCAGCTTCCCGTGATGAATGCCACCATCGTGTACTGCAAATATGTACTGGAAGTATTTCAGTAGCTGGTCATTGCAGTGGGACAGGACACCTGCCTGGCCTGGTGAGACGCCTGCCCACGTTAGCCACAGGCAGACCTGGAAAGACCTCAGTACAGCGGGCTTTGGCCAGCAGATAAAGTCCAGCTTCTCAGGAAGCAGGGATACAACAGGAATGTTTTATATTTTTTTAATTTAAGGAGTTCTGATGAACATTGAAGTACTCCAGATTTTAAAATGTTCCTTCCGTAGATCTGACTAGATATTCAGGCTGAGCAAATATGCGCTCCAGTCTGATGAGGAGCTGCTTCTTTATTTCAAATGATAAATCCAAAATCCTCATATGTAAAGGGTTAAGCTTGATTGAATTATTCTAGGAAGCAGAAAATGAAGTAGGGAATTCTTTCTTGTAGAAACTGCAGAAAGTGTTTCTAATGGGAATGGCCCTCTTATTCTAGGGGAGCAAAGCTACTCAGACTCCCTCACCCAACACCTGTTCCTAGCTTTGAAGCCTGCTAAAATACTACCAGGTCTGAAATAAAGCCTGAAGAATACTTCTGAAGGTATTTTGTGTGAGAGAAACAAAATATCTTAGAAAAATCTTTCCCTAAATGTTTAACTTCTAAAGTTTCTCTTTTTAGTATTTACGAATGTCATGAAAGAAGTAAACACGAAGGCCCCTTTCTCTGTCCTTTGTTGGCTTGCTGGTCTGTCCCTCCCTCTTACCACTAGGGGGCCTGGCTCAGACAAGGTCCAAAGGACGAGCTAGGAACATCTGGGGAGCAGAAGCACAGGCGCTCCTGGCTGTCCTTGTGACAGGAATGGACCTGGCTGGGGACGCGGCCTGGAGACCAAATGTCACAATGGCAGGCTTCACTTGAGCTGACTGAAACCTGTCCTGAAAAGTTCAGGATTTGAATCTGGAAGCTGTAACAAATTTCAGTTTCACATTGAGTTCAGAGGTCAGGAGTGAGGTGTGTACAACCCCAGTCACCGAAGGGCAGTGTGGTAGAGGAGCAGGATAAGAAGTGTAGCCAGGGGGAGCAGGAGGGGCTGGGGAGATGGCTCAGTGGAATAAACGCTTCCCTGGCAAGCACAAGGGCCTGAGTTCAATTCCTGGTTCTGCCAAAAACAAAAAACAAACAAACAAACAAACAAAAAAAAAAAAAACAAAGAGAGAGAGAGAGAGAGAGAGAGAAGAAGTGCAGTTGGTGAGCTCCGAAGTTGTACACAGGTAAGAACCATCCATGTTGCAGAAAGCAGCCCTGTCTCCAAGTATTGACATCCAGCAGCTGACGTGGAGCTAGCTAGGCCCAACCATAGTCGAGAGGCTACCACGACACAGTGTAGGTGAGGCATCAGAACACAGCTTTGGATTAAGTGCTAAGATGCAGAACGTTTTCAGAAAGGCTTCATCTCATTTGTTTGCAAACACAAAGAGCTGGGTCGAATTTAGAAAGAACTCATCAGACAACGAGCTTGGGTTCCTATCTCAGCTCTTCAGTTTGTTCTGCATAGTGTTGGGTGGGCCCTGTTCTATCCTCTGATGGGCTACTGAGGCCCGGGATATGTAGAATAACCAGACCATGTATGCAGGGAAGCACCAAGATAAGGTACCATGGGACCCTGGTCACAGCTGGGCCTCTGCTAGTCCTGCGTCCAGCCCTGGAGCTCACAGCCTCTGGCTCTGAAGGCTGGTACCAAGTCATGACTGGATCTTCCGGGTTGAATCAGAGATGCCTTGTATCTCATTCATTTCTTTCTCAGGAACTCTCCCCAGCACTGCGTGGATTCCCAGTAATGCACAAGAGGGAGATGCATTTCTTCCACCTTGGTTTCTCTATGTTCCATACCTGGTCTGAAGATCAGGAATAGGGCTGTACTGGCTCAGACATTGTATCAACTTGAGAAGTTTAGAAGTTTAATTAAGTGACTCAGCAGACAGCCAGGATTCTCAGTTTGTAAACACCCTCATCCTATGCCAGAGGAGAGCATGGACATTGTGTGAGTCCTACACCCCTAGCCCCAGGGTAGCTTGCCTGTAGTATAAGGAGGGGAGAGAGGCTGGCTAGAAGCCATAGCTGCCGCCCTCCCCTTTGCTCTTTGCTGTTTTCTGCTGCCATGAATGGCAGCTCTCTGCCGTGTGTTGCTCTGCCTGGGAGCCAGCCGAGTATAGACTGAACTTAATTTTGGGTGACAGGTACTTTGTCCCAGTAATTGAGAAAAGGGCCAAGGCTACTTTGGAAGACACATTAAGAACTGCTTCAATGAGGAGGTTTCCCTGTACAGTTTGTGTTTGCTTTTTAACCATGCATTTTAACCTAAACTTCTTTTACTTTCTAAACTTTTTTAAAGCACAGAACTGTTACACTGCGCAGACAGCCTGTGGGAGGCCTGGGCCTCAGCATAAAGGTAGGGCACATTTTTTCTTTTTCCACATCTCCTTTTCCACCAGTGGGCAGCACAAGTCAGGTTCATGGTTTTCTCCTGCCATTTCTGTCTTCCAGGGAGGCGCTGAGCACTGTGTTCCTGTTGTCATTTCAAAAATATTCAAAGACCGAGCAGGTAAATTGCCACAGCTGCCCATATGTGCTTTGCAACTGCTTGCAAGAGGCTATATTCTCAGAAGTGTTCTAATTAACAAATGTGCGTTTCACTTTAGTATTGAAACTGCTTTTTATTTTCATAGCTGTGTGCTATTTCAGAGGATGCTTTCTGTCCCTTACATATACTACCTTTGTCATTTCTGCTAATCTATCAAGCTCTTAAGGGAAGTACTCAAGGGCCAGTGAGAGAGCTCAGCAGACTAAGTGCCTACATAGGCAAATGCAGAGGCCAGGGTTTCATCCCTGGTACCAATACGGTGCTGGCCCTGCCCCTGGGCACATTGAGCCAGCCACCGAGACCCAGTGTGGTGGCACATGCCTGTAATCCCAGCACTGGGGAGGCTGAAAATGCCACGAGTCCAAGCTGCATAGTGAGACCCTGTACCAAATACATAACCAAACAAAGCAGAGCAAAACAAAACCAAAGCAGCCACTCTTGGAGTACCTAGGCTTCCTTTGTGATGAGGCCAATAACTTGGGCTTTGGACATTGAGTGTCTAAAGGTCTGTTAAAAATTGGAGAAAATCAAACAGAGACAGAGAATCAATTTGATGGTGCCCACAGAAGTCTCTGATATAAGAGCTCCTGGTTACCAAAAGGCACCTGGTCCCACTGACCAACAGCTCTCTGTGCCCAGTCCCTGGATTGCTGGGCTCTAGGTGACTTAAACTGCAGGGAGTGATTAGCCTGCAGAAGGAAGACCCAGGGGCAGCTGGGTAGGAGAGGGGGCTCAGTGAGCCCACAACCTCACAATGAGCAGAAGAATGAGGGGTGAGGCAGACCTGTCACAGCCAACTCCCCACAGCACTATGTCTGAATAGGCAGGTTTGGGGTGAAGAGACTGTGCCCACACATTTTCTCAGAACTTTCTTACTCATCTCAAGCTTAATGTGAGGAGAAGATGCTCTGCCAGCCCATCAAGCTGCAGCTGGGCACGAGAGTCCCTGGCAAAGACATCCTGGTTGCTCAGCCTGCTGGAGTCTAGACAAGGTGCTGACAGGACATGTGTGGTTCAGCTTAATTGAGGAACCTTGATGGGCTTGGAGTCAATCTGGGGTTAGCAAAGCATGCTCCCTGTGTGTCCATGTGGTCACCCAGGGGTGCTCTCTGGCTTCATATCTGGTCCCTGCCCCTTCCTCTTGGTTGCCATTCCCCTGCTCTATTTCTGGCCACGTGACCTGAGCAGTTTTGCTCTCCAGTGCCCTTCTGTCACGATGCTCCTGCTTAGGAGCAGCCGGCCATGGATTGAGTCCCCTGGAACCAGGAGCCAAATTATACCTCTGCTTCTATAGATGGTGAGCGTTGAGTGCTGGGTCTCAAGGATGGGAGAGGACTGACCTGGAAATGTGTCTCCCAGAGCCAGCCCCCACCCCACTCTGGGCGGCAGTTACAGGCGATGGAGCAGCACTGTGTCCTAGAGACGGAAGGGATGAATTCCAGGTGGGCCATGAATCCCGCAGCAGCTTGAATATTCTTGTGAGGAAAGGAGAGGTTTCTGGAGGAGAGAGTCTTAGTGGAATTTACCTCTGTGTGAAGATTCATTTCCACAAAAGCCACATACATGAGCGACTGCAACAATACATTTTCCTCATTTTGGAGCAAAGTCAAAAAACCCATTTGCAGCAGATAGAATTACATGTAATAAGATACCAAGGGCCAGGAAGCCCTAGTATGGCTGCTGGCTCCAGGGCAGGAGGGCACGAGGGGGTCCTTCCAGGGAGACGCACGCTGCCACAGGTCAAGCAAGAGGAGGGCAGGGTATGCCTGAGTCTTTCTGCTCTTGCAACTACCACATTATTCATGTGAGAAGAAAATAAAGTTTCAGTGAGTACAATAAATAGCAGGAAATTACAAGAGGCTTGTAGGCTTCTAAATCAAATGATCACCCTTTTTGAAGTTTTTAAAGCCTTTCAAGAATTTTATGGTTATACCAGACTAAGCTTTTCCTGTTGTGCATCAAGGGCTCCAGTTGTGTAATGGAGAGCTTGGCAGAAGCTGTGGGCTTTTGTGCACTTGGAGTGAAATCCTATCAACAAACAGAAGAATCAGTTGGTCCTTGCTTTCGCTTACGTGGTTACCTCTGTGGCTCCATAAGGCGTTCTCTTGGCTTTTAATGATTAAGAAGAGAGTGGTCCTGAGTGTGTCAGTTCTGGGAGCCCTCTCCATGAGCATTTCCAATTCTTTTTCACTACTATATTGTTTTTTATTTGTGGATATGAACATAAGTGTAAGAAAACAAGCAAAGAACAAGGGAATGAGAATAAACAACAGGAGGAACCAGTGAAAGATTTTCTGTTTAGTTCAGGCCACAGGTGTGGAAAGTGCAGGAGGACACAGGCTGAGAGAGAGGGACCTGGGTGTGCCCAGGGTGCCTTGCACACCTGAGAGGCTGAGGCAAAGAGGGTGAGCAGCCCAGAGCGGTCAGTGAGTGGAGTGGGTGCCAGTGACCCAAAATGCTCAGGGTCAAGGGCTTCTGCTCTCTCCACTCAAGTCCTGGCCAGTGACGCAGTCGGTCAGGTTAATGGGACCATGCTGGCTGCTGCCCTGCCTGCCTCGGCCTCCAAGGGGGCTGCAGACCCTGAACAGGAATCTTGTCTGCCTGGCCTCGCTGGCTGCCACCATCAGTGCAGCTTCTCACTGGCTCTGCATCCCCAGGACCTGTCTTCAGCTGGCCTTGCTCCTTGTCCCAGCCAGACCCATCCTGTTCCTTACGTTTTTCTCTAGGAGCAAATGCTCACTTATCACCTCCCTCTGCCCCTCTACCTAAAACCCGACGCAGATTCCCCTCTCCCATGACTTGGGGTCTCAACCTTTCCTTTTCTGAGACTGGAGACTTTGCTCCCCTTTGAACAGAGGGGATGGCAGGCTCTCTCTGGGGTGGAACACCCTGGTAACTGGGGTCTGGGTGGTCGTGGCTTATAGACCTACCTGCTACCAAGAGAGGTGTGTATCACTGAATTATGATGTCTTAACTCTTTGCAAGATGCTCATTGACAAACACATGAATAAAGGAAGTGTTGTTTACACATGCTGGAGTACTGCCCTGCCATCCTGTTCTGACTGTAGATGCGGATACATACAGTACCCTGCCCAGCACCTGCTTGGAGAGCGACTTGATCCTGGTGTTCTGTGGAAGCTTGTGGCATCATGAACAGCTTTTTCATGCCTCTGCTAGCTGGTGGCCTGTGTGGCCGCCTCTGGGTGCAGACATGGTATTCGGGGATTGAGCACACACTTCGCCTTACTCCACTTTTCTCCAGTCCTCACTGCCACCTGCATGTGTATGTCACGTGTATAGCCTGTATTGTGCAGGGCTGTCCCACTGCTGTGACGGGGTAGAGGTGGCATTGTGTTTGTATCCATGAGGAATTTGTGAGGTGGAATCTGAGATCCCACAGTGGCTCTGAGGGCCTTACCTCCTCCTAGCCAGGACCTCAAGGAGCTCCCAGACCCCATGTGGCCTCAGGGCCCCGCAATGTCCACACTGGGCCCTGCAGAGGCTCCACTTTACTCAGGTGCAGAGCTCAGGGCAAAGCAGGAATTGTGCTGGCTCCAGGGTGCAAGATTCTCTTGTCTTGGGAGAGGCTTTAGCTGCACAGCTGCTCCTTAGTCCATGCAGCCAGTGAGAGGGGTGCAGCTCACACACAGCCCAGCCTGGCTCTGCCATCCTCCGAGTTGCCCTCAGGTGCTGCAGGGCTCATGTGGTGTCCCAAGAGGCAGTGGGCCTAGGTTCAGGACACTCACTTCCCCTCAGGTCCCTCCTGCCGTCTCCCTCTGAGTGCCAGAAAGAGTACCTGCATCCCTCTGGAAACTGCCATAGCTGGGAACACTTTTTCCATTTGGAGTGTGATTTCTCACACAGGGTGGGGACGCCAGAGTTCTGGATGACACAGAAAAAGGTAGCGAGCAGTAGAGACCAGAGCCAGAAGGCAGCAGAGATGGACAGCCAGCAATAAGGAGAGCAGTGGGCGTGGGTGGCACAATGTCCTTGCTCACACACAGCAGAGTCTAGGGGAGACCTCGGTGGCCGCTGAGTGGTCAGGGGCTCTTGCGCTTGTGCTGGGTGTTGAAGGGTGAATGAAAACCCCTCAGGCTATTTAACATCAGTACTTTTGCATGAAGGATATGGGGCTGTATTTTTTTTTTCTTGCCGTACCAGGGATTGAACTCAGGATCCTGTGCTTGCCAGGCAAGCACTTATTCTACTGAACCAGCTCCCTGGGCCCTGCATTTTGTTCTCAATACATCTCAATACACTCAGTGACTAGACGTGATATTGACAGTCAGCATTAAATCTTTTTTTAAAAAATTATACTTTTTGAAGAGCATTCCAGTGTTAAGAGTATTACTTGTTTCTCAATATTTAATAAAAGACCTATAAAATTAAAAGAAACTCATGGGAGGGAAAAATAGGGGAAATTTGCTCAGTCACAGAGAAAGGAGGTCTCTGTCCCCATTGTGGTGTAGAGGTAGTGCGGAATAGGCTAGGCAGAGTATATTGACCTTACAAAGCAAGGCTTTCTCTTTGCCTTTGCTTTCTGAGGATGCGCTGCTGAATTAAAGCAATCTGCACATTTGTTAAAGAGAATGAGGAGGAATGCTAAGGGCTTTGGGGTCATTTCTTACAGTCTGTGTCTAGTGAAAACTGCGACCCAGACTTGCTGTGCATGGTATCAAAGCCCTTCCTTAGGAGGAAGCGGCACCCCTGTTCCTTCATGCATGAGTGTCTGGAACGGGACTCTTCCTGTGCTCCCCATGGGGCAGGCTGTGTAGCTCCCTGCGACCACTACTTCCTTGTGTCGCACCCCCCAACACACACCTGTGTGCACTCAAGGCACACACATCACACAAACCCCACCCACCTGTGCAGGCGCGCGCACACACACACACACACACACACACACACACGCACATGCACATGTACAAAACTGTGCATGCTCACACCCACACCCGTGGGCTTGCACCATCTGCATGCTGGCACCAGGGACACAGACATGCACATGCCCCTGCACCTCTGTTCCCCAGCCCACCTGCTCCTAAATGCACACACATGCTCACAGTTCCAGTGACAACCACATGCGAGTGTCTGCCATGACAGCGTGCGGTCACTTAACTCTTGTGCTGCTTTTCCAACCCCGCAGCTGACCGCTCAGGGATGTTGTTCACAGGCGACGCCGTTCTACAGGTCAGTTCTTCCGACTCCCAGGTTCTGCTTCACTGCATTTTATTTTAAACTTATCTTATTTGATCACTATCCTCACCACTCTTAATTTTCTGTCCGTTCAGGTTAATGGCATTCATGTAGAACACGCAACCCATGAAGAGGTGGTGAGTGTCTTGCATTTGAGTTTCCATTCCCAGCAAATGTCCTTTAATTCTCCTTATTTTTCCCTGTGCATTGACACTGACTTCACGTCCTCCGATTCTTGGTGCTGCAGGTGTGAGCATGGGCAGCCTGGAAAGCCGTGCTGCAGAGCCTTCTGCGAATACCTGCTGTGTGGCGCTATGCAAGACAGGGCTGCCCTGACTCACCACGCACCTGGGGAAGGGAAGGTGGTCACTCCACTTTGCATTTGGGGGGATCAAAGTGCAGGATCATTCGACTCACCCATGTCCCCATGAAGTCACCCAAGGGCCACACAGAGAACTGACCAGCATCCTTCCAGGGCTTCCCAGTCCCACTAGCTTTTGCTTACCTGGGGTTCACCATGGGAATACCCTGGATCTCATCAGCCTGTGAACACACGCTGCACTCATGGGGCTGTCACCTCGTAGGACCAGTAGTTCCAGATTCCTTGCAGGCCTCTGCCCAGCATCATGTCAGGCTCCACAGAGGCAGAGATGGTTTGTTTTGCGGGTATGTGGCCCCTGTCTCTCTGCCCAGTCTGGTCCTCGGGGCTTGCCACGTTCTGGAATACATCTGTGTTGCCCTTGGGAAGCTGGGCGGTGGCTGGAGGAATTAGTTTTACTTGTGATTCTGGTCCTCTTGGCTGATTAAATTCTGTTTGTCCTGAGGGTAGGTGCATCTCCTGAGAAATGCGGGGGATGAAGTCACCATCACCGTGGAGTACCTCAGGGAGGCGCCGTCATTTTTGAAGCTCCCGCTAGGTGAGCAGAGGGGAGTGATGGGAGGGTGCCAGGTATGCATGGGCAGATGCCTTCCTGAAATGCTTTTAGAGGCTGCTCCTGTGATCTCGCAATTCTCTATCTCTTCTGTCCTGATGCATGGCTGTTCACACACACACACACACACACACACACACACACACACACGTACACGCATGCCTGTGCGTGCAGGTGGGATTGCACTCAAAATGTCTAGGTTGGCCCAAGAGATACCTAGTGCCAGAGATGAAAGGGACAGTGAAGTTAAGCTGAGGGCATCCACTGTAACCAGTGTGGAACTGCTGTCTATGGTATCCTGGGTGGGTCTGGTGTGACAAGCAAAGTCCCAGTCTGGGGACTGCTGGCTGGGCATAGCCCTGGGACCTTGCTTAGCCCCTTGCTTTCCCGCTTTTGAGAAGGCATCCTAGTCAGCATCCTCTCACAGGACAGCCTACCCCTGTCCCCAGTGGGTAGGCTGATGGTCAGTGACCCTATCCTTCCTCCACACCATCCCTTCTCTCATCAGAATACTGCTCCTCTCTTGCCTCAGTGTGCCCTCTTGTCACCTCTCCTTCCTCGCCTGCTCCATGCTGGATGGAACCGTCCAGAGACTCTAGTCCTCCCTCATCACCATCATCCCATTTGTATTGAGTGAGGCATTTTTAGGACACTCTAAGGGACAAGTGCTGTCCCTCCTGCAGCTGTGAATACACAGGGCTGAGATCATGGCTGCTTGTGAGAACAAGGCCTCAGCATCGGAGCAAGGGGGTCTCCCAGGGGCTTGAGGGGCAGGATAAGGGCCTGATGGGCAGGGTGTGCAGAAAGACACTACACAGCATGGGGTAGAATGGGAAATGTCAGAGTGGCCCAGACCACAGGGCATGGAGACTGGAGTGGATTCTGGGAGCCGGGAGCAGTGAGTAGATGGCACAAAGCCACAGGGCCATGCTTAGCGGCCACCAGGGAGCTGCACCTTGTGGGACTAACATGACTGAGACATGGTTTCTTGTGTATCTGATGGGCTGAGTAGAACACGGCAGGCAACGTGGGCTTCAGTATTTGGTGGGTGCAGTGAACCATGTAGACCAGAGGAGGAAACCTAGGTGTTTTAGAGATTTGAGAGAGACAAATGGAGATGGAGATGGAGACAGATTGATGGACTGTGAATAGGCTGGAAGGATGGAGGGAAGATTAGGAGAGGACAAGGAATCATGAGGCTAGCTCCAGCTCCTCACTGTTTGCAGGCCCAAGAGCAGCAGAGCTCTGCCCAGGTAGGAGGTGCCTGGAGCTAGGGGTCCTGCAGGGAGGCAGTATGAGGGTTTGAGGGCAAAGGGGATGTGGCAAAAGGCCGAGACCATCACTTGGGCCTGGGGGTGGGCTGCTGTTGAAGAGGGAGTGGTGTGCACTTCTTTTCCCTCTCAGGAAGACTGCCAGAGAGAAAGGGCCTGCAAGCTCGGCTGTGCCCACCTCCTGGGGCAAGCCCTGGGAAGCTCATCCGTAGAGGATAGGTTCCTTCCAGCTCATGGTTCAGAGATGACACAGGGACCTGGAACACTCCTGGGCACAGCAGAAGTGGGGTGCCCCTGGGGACATGGCCAGATAGGCCAGGACAGTGGAAACTTCTCCCATGGGCTGCTGGCCCCATCCAGGTCTCTTCATGAGTATAGCCCCATGGCAGGGCATGTAAGGCAGGTTCAACTCCTGTGTATATCTGGTGTTTCCTGGAAGCCCCCTCTGTGCACTGAGCCCTGGCTGATCATGCCCATGTGTGCCCCGGTGTCTGTGTGCCAGGCAGCAGTGAGGATGGCAGACTGTGGTCACTCGCATTTCCCTGTGATCGGGTACTCCCTGGGGCAGAGGGAGATGGTAAGGTTTCCAGGGCCTGGGATTGAGACCACAATAGAAGCCCTTCTCCTCCTCTGCTCCTGCTTGTGGCCACTCTGTCACAGAGGCTCGTTCTCTCTGAGGTCCTCTGATCCTCAGGCAGGTGTGCAGTGCCCTGTGAGTCCAGAGCAGTGGGGCTCATGATGGTGCCCAGTGTGTGGAGCCCAGCTCAGCCTGGCTGCATCTGCTCAGCAGCTCACCTGTCAGCAGCACTGCAGTCTCCCCGGGAAGCCAGGCCTGCAGGGTGAGGGCAGCCAGCAGGGCTGGAGAGCAGACCGGGTAAGCTTGGCATGTCCAGGTTCAGGGAATGATGCCCAGTCCTCCAGGCATTCAGGGAATGCCTCCTATCCTTTTACAGGGTTCTTTGTTACCTAAGAGTTTTACAATATTAGTATCTGTAAAAGTTTAAAGAGCCAGGAGGCTAAGGCAGGAGGACTACATTAGCTTGGAGGCCAGCATGGGCTACATAGTGAGTTCAAGGCCAGTCTGAGCTACATAGTGAAGCCCTTTCTCTAAACATTCCACACCACAGACAGACAGACAGACATATAGACAGACAGACAGACAGACACACACACACACACATACACACACACACACACACACACACACACGAAACTGCTGTAGTCTTGCCAAAGATTCAGGCAAACAAACAAACAAACAACACCAGGAAGGCAAAAATTGCTTCTGCTTCACTGGACTCCATGCACTGGGTCACCTGTTTGCCTGACCCAGTAGACCAGTGATGGAGAGAGATTGCATGCCAGATCCATGCATGCCGTGTCTGACTGCTACATTTAAAGAATCAGATCAAGGGACACATGGAGAACTGTTGGGATCCAGCCCAAGTTGCCAGGAATTCTTTACATTAATTCAGAATCTTGGTCTTTTGTAAAGACACGATTCCCACACTGTGCAACACACCACCTACCTTGCACAGTGACGTTTACATGGTGTCTAGCATTCCTTTGTGGGGCACAAACATTGCCACTGCCCACCTCCAGCGCATATCCTTTACCCAAAGACTGGACCCGGGCCTGTACATACTGTTTATATCATTAGGAATTACTGGGGTTTGAGCCCAGGGCCTTTGTACAGAGCTGCGTCCCCAGCCTTTTAAATCTATTTTAATTTATCTAATGAGACAGGATCTCACTAACTCAGTAAGTTGCCTGGGGAGGGGCTGAACTTGTCATCCTTCTGCCTCAGCCTCTCAGAAGCTAGGATTATAGGCGTGTACCACCACACCTAGCTTAAAAATTTTAAATCACAGTTCTCCTGGTGATACACCAAAGAAAATAGAGTCACTACTGAAATTTATCTTTTGAGGTCTAGATGAAAAGTTACTCAATCATCTGAAAGAAATGAATTGAAGTCTAGTGCCTGCACATACCTGTAAGTTCAATTTATTCTCCTCATAGCTCTCCATTCCTGCTATGGTTTAGGCCTAGATGTCCCCTAAAGCCTCATGAGGTCATAGGTGGGGCTTTTGCAGAGATGGCTGGATCTATAGTGTATGGTGCTGGGAGTAAGGGTGGGAGCCTACCACATCAATCTGCTGATTGGTTTGGCGCCACCCTAATCTTGGTGGCCTGGATACAGTGTACGAAAGGGATAGAGCCTTGTCTTGTCCCTTCCTTGCTTCCTTTATGCCGTCCTCTGCCACCATGAGCTGCTTCTCCTCTGAGGTCTCCCTGTGCCACCCCATCATGCCTGGGAACCAACTGATTATGAACTGAAACCTCTAGAAACTTGTCCGCCTTCACCTATGGGTGTCAGGAATTTTGTCTCAGCAACAAGAGAAACATAACTAAGACAGGTGGCTTCTTCCATCCTGTGTCTCCTTGGTCCTTCAGGTCCACCCCTTGAGATTTTCAAAAGGAGAGTACAGGTGGTTAAAAATATTGTGATCTGGCCGGGCGTGGTGGCGCAGGCCTGTAATCCCAGCACTCAGGAGGCTGAGGCAGGAGGATTGTTGTGAGTTCGAGACCAGCCTGAGCTACAAAGTGAGCTTAAGGCCAGCCTGAACTGCACAGTGAGACCCTGTCTCAAAAAAAAAAAAAAAAAAAAGACAAAAAATATTGTGATCTCACTCTCAAATTGGTGATAAAGCAATTATGGAAGTAAACAGAGGGCTCCGGCAAGACCTGCGGGCAGGGTGAGTTTTTGGTGCTAAAAGGCAGAGATGACATTATTTTCAAAACAATGCTCTGTACTGGAGGCCACAGAGAGCTGGGCTGACCAAGCATCCTACTGGGCAAGGAGCATGATGCATTAATAATAGTAAAGGGGGAAAGAAGGACTACCTGCCACATGCCAGTGAGAGCTGCTGCTTAGAGGTTAAGTCCCTTCCCTGCAGTCCCTATCTTTTCTGTGGGGACATGGCCAAGTGTTACACAGATGCCAGTAATCACAGACACCACGCAGGTGGGAGATAGCACCACCAGGTGGCCATGCTGTGTGTGTGTGTGTGTGGGGGGCTGCTGGGTCTTCTTGTCCCCAGCCCCTGATGGTGCCTGTACAGCTCTGCAGGGCATGGAGTCAGGTCCAGCCCTCTGCTCTGCCTGCAGCCCCTTGGCTCTGTCATAATGCATGGCATGCTGGTACTGGTCCTGAACCTGTGCTGTTCTTAGCACATCAGCCACTTTCCAAGCCCTTGTAAGGTCAACACTATGATAGCATCTTGGTGCATTTTGTTTCTGTGGGCGCTTGTCCCTATCACACCACCTGCACTCGGTTATTTGTGATTAGGCCACATTGGCACAAAAATGTAGGTGCCAGACACTGGGTGACATGGAGAGCAGCTTGGCTCATGTTCGGCCAGAGGAGTCTCTGGTGCCGGTCACAGAGACTTTACCCTGGAGCCATGAAATGGTGGGAGCCTCTGTGTCCTGTGATAATTCAGGGTTGGCATGGAACATCATGGGCTTAACTTGATCCTGGCAAAGCCAGCAGCTCTGATCAAAGACTCCAGAATTTGTGGGGAAATGGTGCTCATGGAGCACTACTGTTCCTGCATGGTGTAGTGGGTGTTCAGTGTGTAAGCCCCAGGGGGGAATAATCTGCACTCATAGCACAGTGAGCCCATATTTTTTTTATCTGAGAATAATGCTTTGTCATGGAAGAGCCCTGCAGGGCATCCTGACCACAGCATGGCAGGACATGGGTGTGGAGCTCTTGGTAAGGGCCCTTTCCTTCCAAGTGATGTCTTTCAGGATGAAAAGAACCCTGGCCCCATGCTGCTGAAAGACACTGATGGGTCACCCAGCCTGCAGCGCAGCAGCCTGCCCTGGAACCCCCACAGGGTTGTGAGCATTCCCTGTACTTAGGGATCCTCCGGTTGCTCACGGCCATGCCACCATCACTCACACATGAGCTGTCACGTGGAGCCAACACCTCTTGTTTTTTCACAGGGTCCCCAGGGCCATCCAGCAGCTACAGCAGCAGGACGTCTTCGCCCTTGTTTGACAGCGGCCTGCATCTGAACGGACACTGCAGCCACACAGTAAGCATGTGAATTCCCAGCCACACTCCCGGGCATGTCCCTGACCCGCAGGTCAGCCCTTGATGGTCCTGGGGAGCTTAGATGCTGTGCCACGGACTTCCATTTCCAGTAAGTCCTTCCCTCCTTGGGTGCTCGCAGCTGGTGGTGCTCTGTGGCTCTACACATGGGCATGATCTTTAATCCAAGGCAGAAATAGCGCACTTCCAGTTGAGTGTAACCTTGCCTGTACTGAGTGCTGAGATGATTTTTTAGTACATTTCTATGAAACTCCTGGGGTGAAACCAGCCTTGTCTCAGTGGAAGGAATCATTACCCACAGAGCCTTGTGCATGGAAAGGCTTTTAGCATCCTATCCCCAATTTTAACAGTGCTTTATTTTAATCCTACTCAGTCAAGCCATCAAGTGACTCCCTACCTGGCAGCAGGCAGAGCCCAGTGAAAAACATCTGTGTCTGTTCTGTGTGTTCTTAAAATAGCTGTATTATCTGAGTTGTTTAATAGAGTTCTTGATCCTAGCAATTCCATTTAGCCTGTGTGAGTTGTACAGCAAAAAGAAGATATCCAGGAATTCGTAACTCAGGTCAATAATTAGTCTTTCAAAAATGTATTTTATTAATGCTTATTAAAACTGGTTTGTTTAACCATAGGACTGTTTTGGCTCAAACATAGGAAAGATGATGCTGGATGCTTTGAATACGAAATTGTTTTTCTATCATTTCAAAAACATTTAGGTGCA